>JAOBYK010303139.1:0-42630 GCA_025434845.1 Phenganax subtilis | reverse complement strand
GAGATAACTTCCATTTATAGAATAGTTTTTTAGTTGTAATGTTCATTCACTGACGTAATTTAACCTTTGGTTACAAGGCGGTGGATACCTTTCATTAAATCTTTCAATCATTAAATCATTAATCAGATCACAATACGTGTTGTTGTCTGAACTTTCGTAATAATCTATTGCTGTCAATCACATTATATACTGTGTTCTTTCTAACACAATTGGTGCGTACAGTCCACGCCCCTCATGGAAATCAGCAAAGTGGTGATGAGGCTAGCGTAGTTGAAAAAGTTTTATGTACGTAAATGATAAACTGTTTTGAATTTAACATTATTTAGAAACTTTTCTCCATTGATACTAGTTGGAAAAAGTCAAATAAATTGTTTTGCTCCAATGCTGATGTAGGCCGTACAATCGTTTTTCAGGTGACAGACGGGGTCAAGAAACTTGTATGAATCGGGTGACAGACGAGTTTCATACGGATTCTCCTGTTGGAGAGTCCTTGGGTATTTACCCCCGAAAATGTTTTGAATTTTGGCACTCTGTAACGGCATTCTCAAGTTATCCTTTCTCAGCAATGTAATTAAAGTCATAAACCATATAGGATTCATTAGGATTGTCACCCATTTTAGCAAGAATATGTCACAACCAATTAGATTACATAAATTGCAACTTTACAAACAAAATTGTCAAATTAGTACAAGAAAGAAAATTTTGTGCCATTAGTTGAAAAATAAACGTAAAGAACCCTTTATGCAATATTGGACGCAGTTTTCAATCTAGTAAAATAGCCGCAGCTGATTGAAAGTTTACAAAAACTAAAAGTAGAGTTTGAAAGTGAAAAACATCTGCCTGAAATTAGCAATTTCAAATCAACATTTTTATCGCCAGTGAGTACTGTGGCAAAAAAGTCTACAATCGACTTATTAAGCAAGTACTGCTTTGACATTATAGCTACCTTTTACAGTATAAATTGAAGTTATAGTACGTACTTTTTGATAATCTCATGTATTACTAATAGTTTATACAATAAATCGTAATATATATTTTTCATGTATTTCTGTCTAAGTTTTAGAAGGTATTTGAGACAGGATGCTAATATAAATTTGGCTTCTAGGAATCATTAAAAGACGACGAGGACTTTGTCAACAACACCCACGAATAGAAAGCTACTTTCGTTCCTGAGCTCCTTTGACATATCTTCGCTAACAATCGCTTGGATACTCTAGGCTAAGGCTCAAGCTATCGATCATGATCAGTGATGTCATTGAGTCGTATTATGCCATTGACACAGAAAACTATTTTCTACGAGAGAAGAAAGTCGGCTTTGGCTTGCATTTTTCAACTGATCAAATATATATAAAATCAGTAAGAAACCTTACCCTCTTATAGCATTGATAAAGCTCGACTTTCCAACCCCGGAATCGCCTGTCACGCCGATATTAATTTCAACATCTTTCCAACGTTCCAATTTCGACTTGAAAAAATTTTCAATTCCCGATACGCCATGTTCTGCGATATGGCCTTGCACTTCTTCCATGTATATAAACTCCCACGGGTCGGAGTCCATACTTAACCATGTGTAAAGAAATTTCAAACTAGTAAAAGACTAATTGCTTTTTCTTATCAGGTCTGATATGGTTCAGACGTACAGTACACAACTTTAAAATTAGCCTTTCGCTTTGAAAAGGCGTACAACGACAATGAGAAAATGTAGTGCGATGAAGCGTGTTTTTATAGTTATGTAAATGTGCCATTTATCTGGAAAGGCTATTCTCAAAACTATAGGATTTTCCCATTACGGCTCTTCCGGGATCTCTCTTTCGTTTTAATGAGCCTTGATCAAAAGACGAAATAATTATGCATATTTGTGTGGAACTATTTATTTACTTTCAGCGGTATCAGCTTACACCGGAAAACGAATATATTATTCATCAAAGAAAGATGGATACTGAAAAGTTTTTCTGCCACGTTCTAGATGTTCTGAATTGGACTAAGTTCTAAAATCCACTAACATTGAAGAAATACAAAACATTTCCCGTGTTGCTATAGAGTTTTAGAAACGTGCGTGCGCGTTTGGGAGAAACGACGTTTCCCCGAAACTCGCACGGGGTTTCCAAAAGAAAAGTTGACTATTGATCCAAAAAAGTTGCTCGTTTTCAAGAAAGTTGTTTGAAAAGGCCACCATAATCGATAATCATGCAGTGAAGTGCTGCTACTTTGAGCATTAATTTGCACCTGAGTCCATGTGCACCTGAAGTCTGAAGGTGTGAGTTTTAGTTTCACGTTTACGGCATACCGCTAACCTCAAACGGCAAACCTCAAGTCGTATTTGCGAGACAACTGTTGTAGCTTTCGAAAGATAAAAACTTGATGCATTAAATTTAACCATGAATTACTTACTTAGATCACCTATGGTTGTAAAACCTACCGTCAAATGCATTCTGAAGTGTGCCGTTTGAGGTTAGCAGTTTGCCGTAAACGTGAAACTAAAACTCCCTAATATATTACTGCATATAGATGCTGAAATACACAGGCTTTTGAGAGTTAGCCATGGCAGCTTACGTCGTGAACCAAAAATGCTTAAAACAAACGGCAGTGGTTTACGTGACTAGCTTTGTCTTTTTTTCACAGATTACATCGTGTCTGTGAGCAATCGATTAGCCTTCGAAGCAACATATGACAGTATATCAAGTATTCATTGTCGTAATTTAAAAACCTAGGATGAAGAAAACACCGCTGGTAGTGAAGCAAAATTTGAAGCAGAAACTACATCGAACTCGACGAACAGGAAAGAGCACGACGATGTAAGTGCTGTACTTGAATTTGATACGAGTTTTGTTTCATGCAGTGTGTTCTATATAAAGTGCTTTTTTTTCCTAGAGAAAATTTGATTCGAAAAGTGTCATAAAGGTAAAATATGGTAGATCATAACGAAAGATCTTGCGCATGCTCAGAGAAGACGAGATGGTATGGCGGGAAATGGTAAAAATCGTGGGCCCTGGACACGACAATAAAACCGTTTTAGACTATTGGTCCTGTGATCAGTGTGTTGGCCTAATAGTCATCATCCTTTGCAGGTTCAACGATATCTAAACGGTATACTTATATGTCTTTCAGGAAAACGCCCCTAAACGTAAAACAGATCTGGCTAATGCTTGGGCAAATATAATTGCGAAGCAAGAAAACACAGATTGATAGATGTACTTCAGAAGATCCAAAACATTCACTTATGCACATTGCACTGTTTAATATTGTTTTCCATCTATATCTGTCATTATTGTTATCTGCAATATTCCGCTCGCAGAATGGCAGGCAACGGTTATTGTAAATAGTTAATTTTTTAGACACTGTGATATATTGCTCTTAACCCTCTCTAGAGTCGAGATTTCTCGCATATTTCTATAACTCTGGAAGAACATAAAGGTTTCTAGCTTGTTAAAAGTAATCTATACCTTTCTGTCAAAAACTTGAATCGTAACGAAATTTGAATATTCACTATTATTTTCACTTAATTAACTTATACATCAAAGGTTTGGGGGGGTGTGTTTATGGTATGTACAAAAGTTTCTAAACGTGATATTATTTTCAGTTCACTCAACCTTATGTCTTGTTCCATTTGTCATCCTTTTGTTAAACCTTGTTATATTTAGGAAATCACATGGCCTCATGTGGAGTTCTTGGAAGTCATAATTATAAATCAAGGAAAGGTCAGGAGAGTTTATGTATTGATCACTTGAAATACTGTATAAGGTATGTTGCGTGCTTTTAAAATTCTCCCCAGCGCTGTACCCGCAGGTGTCAGTTTCGTTTTCAGACAACGCGAAGCGCCAAACTTTGCTCTGTACCAGTGAAATTCAGTCAAAAAAGTGTTCTTTGGATCAGAATGTCTCATTTGGGATCGCAGCCTGGTAATCTGATAGTAAGTAACAGTTCTGCGTGAGTAATTACAACAATTTATTGGCGTTTTCAGTCGGCGAAGCTTCATGTACACATAATAAAACAAGATCTTCATCGAAGTGTGGGAAACATTCCATTCGCTTTTCCACACAAGATTTTGCTTTCTTTTCATTGAATATTGGTACATTTTTTGTAGATAGTCAAAACACATCGCAAAGAAATTTTCTTCATGACTGTTCAAATAACACGTTTTAAGTTTTTGATTTTTAAGTTATTTGACGTTGCGCCACAGGAAAGAGCTCGTATGAGATAAAACTCGGTCTAAACGTTCATGATTTGTCTTGAACATATTATCGAAAACATCTTAAGTTTATATTCCATAACATGTCTTGTCGTGGTGGCATAAGCGCTGTTTGAGCGTGGTATAACTGCATGGTATAATTCTAACGACTGCACTTGCTTAGTATAACGAGCGCATTCAATCATCTTTACATGTTTACGAGTGGAAGTCGATTCTTTTTCTAAAGCCAGGCAAAGTGAGAAAACGATGACTCAGTAAATCTCTCTCGTAATGAACTCATCGTTTTCATTGTAGAAGTATACAGTCGTTGAATCTTCCGCTTCGTAGTCGATATGTGTGTCATAATTGCGGCGCTGTTGAGCTTCACATAATTTGGTACATGGCTAATTCTTAACAATACAGAGCCATGACAGAGAAGCTGGTTGACAAAAAAAACCCCAGAAAAGTGAATTATATAAATCAACATATCCATATTTTGCAGCCTTCCCTTCTCATGCAGACACAACCTGACCGAGAATTACTTGAAGAATTGGGAGATCAAGGAGAACGTGTACGTAAACTGACATTCATACAATAATTATCCAGTATGTCGTGCACGCAATAGTTTTTCAACATCACGCCAAACTTGGACTGAACCGTCGTCCCTAAGGCTATAAAAAAGTTTTATGTAATGCTCTAACAGATGGAGGAGAATGCTATTTATGCTGCATGATATGGACTAATGACCGATATTTTAGATTGATGTTTTTTTAAATGCAGATCTTTTTCATGTTACGTTAATATTGTGTTTGTTTGAAAACTCCACAGCTTAGTGTGTATATCTGCAGAAAATAAATGTGTCTGCAGATAATCACGGAAACGCGTTCATTTCATTTGCTTGAATCACTTTTATAGCGTGCTAATGTCAGACTGCCACGGGTAGGGATTCAGGTTGCTCGCGTAAGTACGAGATTTTGCATTTCAATTTATATAAAATCATCTATCCAAATGTAACATATTATCCACTTGAATATTTTAGGCTAGGGCATTTCAAAGTCTACCTTCAACTTCTGAAGTTGTGTGTTGCGATGGAAGACTGAAGAGCGAGCACACTAATACTAAGCAATAACGTGCATTTGTTTTGTTTTAGGACCCATTGGCAGAAAACCATATATATGCAGAAAACGTGATGCTTCGAGAAGAGCTTCGTAGAATGCACAATGTTGTATTAGAGTCGAAGATTGACACCGCTGAATTGTATGCCAAGTTCGGAGCATTGGCGAAAGATTGGAGCGAGACGGTCAAGCAGATAAACGCGATTCATGACGTGCAAAGAAAAGAGTACGAAAAAAGGATAAAGGCTTTGGAAAAAACAAACCAGCAGTTGGTCAAAGAAAACGACGAGATGAAAAAAGTTATCAAATCTCTACGGAAGTTGGAATCTGAGTTTGAAAAGCAAAAACGGATATTGAAATTAGGTCAAATAGCATTCAAATTGGAAATACTTGTGTCGGAATACGTGTTCCCGGGAGATGATAAGGCTAGTAAACGAGCGCGATATGGCACGAATTTGAAGTCACTGAAAGATAGAATCAGCAATCTGAAAGAAGAATCGTTGAAAAGAGAAGCTGCATCACGCGTGGAAGGTCTTAATGATGAAATGTTTGAAGATTGGTTTCTGGGTATAGTGAAAGAACTTAAAAATCTGCGATTAGATTCAGCTCATCCAGATCTTGGAACGTACGAGGAGATGAAGAAAATGATCAATGAAGAGTATGATGATGATGACAAGCGAGAAGATATGTTGAAAGCGTTGGATCATCTTCAAGAAATGTATGAGAAACTAAACCGACCTTTTGGCAAATAATTGTCCACTTTTTGCAAATATTAATGATTATACTCTAATGTCGAACTGGAAAACAGTCTTCTTACATTGATATTCCCATGCACTAATACAATTAATTAATTCTACCATGCACTAGTAGTCATTAGACTCTCAACATAAGAGGAACAGATTTGGGTCAATGCGTGGGTCTCCGCAAACCAAGAAGACTGAATGATGACGCTATGAATGAAACAAGTGCCTTGGACACACTTGGAGCTGGCTTGGCTTTGAGGTTAGGTTAGAGCAATAAAATGTAAAGAGAGAATGCTAACTAAAACAGCAATTTGGGTGATATCAGAAACATGTTAAACAGCATTGCATTCGTATTTATATATTCATTACAATTTTCACGATCAGAAGGAAGTTATTTCTTCTTGTTCCCCTTGATTCTAATTGCAAGTTTCGTAACCACAATGTTCTATGTTGCTACCCTATGGAAAACCTCCAGGGGGAAAGCCATTTGGCCAGTACTATTAATATTGTGGAAGTGTCTATGCCATTTTATGTTTAACGACAGTTTTATTTGCTCGTAACATCGTTTTTGGACACAAAACAGTATCAGTGACACACAATTTCTTATCAAGACCATGGTGTATCGCTGCGATCTTTCTTCGAGAGGAATTCAATCTTTCTGTTCATCTCAGCATTGTAAATTCTTAGTTGACTCTCATATTTCTTTCTTCGTCTTTTTATAGTCGGTTTTTCATAATATCTGTTAAGTTGTATATCTTTGATTTGTTTTTCACTTTGCATGACTTTTTGTAGTGAGTTCATCGCGTCTGAAACACCTTTTTTACCAACCAATATCGTTCTCGCTCTGAACATATGATGCGCCATCTTGGAAAAGACTTTAACATGACCCTTACGTTCCCCTTACTACCCCATTTATCAGTCATGGATGATTACTGTGCTGCATGAGAAGATGGCGAAGATATGTAAGTTTGTATTTTACTTTATGCATTTTGAGTATTTTTTGTTTATTTAACTGCGAAACTGTCTGAAAATATGCCTGTACAACCCATTGACTGAAGATGTGCTCTGGTGCTCATAATTACTTTGTATAATGCCGTTATGGCCAGGCGATCTGGGTGGGATCAGAGTCTGGGACTGGGACGGGAAGACTTTTCCATTCGATGGGTAACTAGCTTCAGCATTCAACTATATTGTATCTTAAACCATTAAATGTCCGTGTCCCCTGTGTCCTATCGTTTATCTTGTCCAATGCCAGAAAACTGTTAATATTCATCAAGGTTGGACTTGCCGTTTAAGTAATGCCCAAGTTAATTTACCCAAATGTTATGATGCTGAGATCCTGGGCTTCTGAAAAGGGCTGCTTGCTCATTAACTGTTAGGCAGATTATGCATCAATTGCAAAATAAAAATTTTTATGGTAGTTTGTATGATTTTCCATAGATTTTCAAGTAGTTGCAAAATGATGAATTTAACGGATTTACCACCTGAGTTGCTTTTTACAATATTCTTACACCTAAAGACAAAGTTTGTATTGACCACAGTAACCTGTGTGTGCAAGTTATTTTATCATATTATCACACCTGATACAATGTGGAAAACAAGATTTGCTAAAATTTGGCCCAACAGAGCAACACACTGTGATTCTGGATTTTTAAGGTTTGGAATATTGTCATAATGTTGTTAGTATTGAAATCAAGGTTCAGAGTGAGTCTGAACGCTACTACTGTCTATATGTGTACAAAATTTTCATGTTTCAAGTAGATTGCAATGTTTTCTTGTGATTAACTAATTTAGATGGAAAGAAATGTGTGTTCAACTTGAAGAATTTGATGAACATTGGCTTCATCCAGAAACAAAATTTGACACTTTTCAACTAAATCAAGAATTCCCCATTGATTCAGTGTTGTTAATAAACTCTGGAAAGACATTAATATCTGGCTCAAGAGATAGATGTATTTATGTAAAAGACATTCAAAATATCAGTAATGTTGATGACTTGTCTCAATTGCCTTGTTCTTTTATCAACGTACATTTGGTATGTGCAAACTTATATGTAGCTGCCTAAGGGTTTCACTAAATACTTCTAGTGACTAGAATGACAGAGAGTTTCAAAGTTTCAGTTCAAACTTATTTGTGATTCTGAAGACAGTATTATTGCACGCTTCTCATATGACATTGAGAGGCAGTCAATTATGCATGCAATAATTATTATATTCATGTTGAAAGAATGATATCTATATATCTTGCGTGTATGATTTATCCAGCTGGGGAAATTCATGAATATTTTAACACAAATTTAATTGGCTTTCTGCAGGGCTGGATTTGGAGATTAATCAGCGACCCTGCTAACCCAGGAAGGTTTTGTTCAACATCTTGGGATAGTTGTGTAAAGTTATGGGACCTTCAGAACCTTGCGCAATCTGTTAGTTCTATGTACGTTACAAACTATGTAATTGCTACTTCTTTTCTGATGAAGTATATTTTCCCTTTTTCCACTGTTGAGAAACGAAAGTAAGCGTTGGAGGAGATTTTTTATCATTGGCACTAGATAGTATCTTTTCCATTTCACAATCAGCCCTACTATACACGATAAAGCGCTGCCAATGTAATATAACGGGATGCCGGATAAGAATCCTTCTGTTGTGTTTAGAAACCTCCGTTCGCCACCACTCAGCGCGTGTTGGAAAAATGAAGATATATTGGTTGCTGGTTGTTATGACAAGACTGTTCGACTTATTGACCCACGAAGTAGGAAAATAATTTGTAATGAAAACTGTTTTTTGAACTTTGTACAATTATTTGTGAGAAATAGCCAACATGCTGTGCACGCGGTAACGAGGTCCAGACCTTTGGTCTATCAGCTCTATTTTCAGCTAAATCGTGTAGTTCATCTGCCGATTTCTTCCATCTCTTGTCAGTAATCGTTAATAGATACCGTTTCTTCATTGAAATTGAATTGATTAATTTTCTCCATCGCTTATCACCGACAATCTATCGGAGCATATCGCTGATGATGAACCTGTGGCCTTGGTCGATTAAAATGTTCAAATAAAGCTGTTGTTGTCTGAAAAACTTGATAACTATTGCTTATGCTTCTACCAGCTTTCTCTGAGATATCAGTCTTGAAGAATCACACTCGCTCAGTGCTGTGTTTGCATGTTGACGATGACGTCATCGTGTCTGGAGGTGAGGATAAAAAGTTATGTGTCTATGATAGAAGAGCTGGAAAATTGTGGAAAAGCATAAAGGTAAAAAGTTATGCATTTGTTTTGATTCCTAATTTGTACTTCACTTTGGTCGATTAGAGCTGTAACATCACCTTGATTTGTCTGTTGTTTCAGTTTTCTTAATTGTATCTGCGGTTTAATAAATTATAATCATGTTGCATTTATCTATAGCTGCCATCGCCGGCCTTTTCACTCCATTACTGGGAGAACGGGTACAGTTTATTGCGAGTTGCTGGTCGTGGAAATATACATTTGATTGACACTCGTAACAGATCGTTCGACATTTTTAAGGTAACGAACCAAGTCCGAAATTTAGCGACATAATTGCTCCAAGCTAATATCTCATCGTCAGAAAGATCCGTATTAAAGACCAATTTCTGCCCAGGAAATAAAGTATCCACTGGATTTAGCAGGCAAGCGCAAGGAAAGTCATCAAAGTTTTCCACGTTTTTTAGACACTCAAGTGTGCAGGATCGTCTCAAAGAGTACTTGATTTTGCTCAGTTTAAAGGAGCGTTGTTGAGTGCGTCTACTGATGGGACACTTCAGGTGAAAATATTTTTGATTATTTTATATTATGTCAAGAATCAGGAAATTATGTCTAGTTAAGATAATTATTTTGATATTCGTGCTGACTCGGCCTGCTTATTTTCATCAATTATTTTGTGTTGCACAACTTCGTAAATAGCTCTTGTTTTGATCATTCCGTTTTGGTGCAGGCGTGTGAGCCGACTTTATTAGCACCACCAAGACGTACACTGGATCAAAGAAAGGCAGAAATAACTAGAGTAAGTGTAATACATTGTGTCAAGGTCTCGGATTGTATACCCATTTATACTAGATGGGCGGCTCTGTGAAAAAATTTCATATTGATGGTTTGAAGGCCTGCAAACGATAAGTTTGAGGCGAAAAGAAGCATGTTTTCATGGATGAACTTGTCACCAAGCAATTCTCATTTCCATTTTAATTTTTAAAACTGTAAAGCGGAGAAATTATGATTTTCCTAATTTATTCGTGCTAATATCGTCATGTGATATATTTCTATCCAGATATCTGTCTGTGGTGACACGTTAGCCTCGGCTGCGAGCGATGGAACCATTTGTTTGTGGAAAATGAAGTTATAGAAAATGTGAAAACGTGTTTCATCAGTGATGTGCCGATTTTGTAAAATCAGGTACTATGTTATTTATTGCATTTCATTGTTATCCACTGTATATTTTAAAGTAAACAGAGATGAAAACTGATAATAGCTACCCCAAAAATTAAACTACTGTTTTTGGAACCAAAAGTTTATAATTGCTTTAAGCTACGGTTACTGGTGAAAGTACCAGAGTACAGACAGTATAATGAAAATTTACGATGAGCACCGCATAAAACGTAGAAAGGAAGCTGTATGCATATTTCTTCTCTCCAGTGAAGGGAATTTGGCATTGACTGGCATTTGCTAGACATGCTCAATCACATCGTGGGCAACGACAGTAATGGGAAACTTCTTACACTGCGCAATACTCCATCATTTTGACGCGTCATATTTGACATCCACATAGATGAATCCTTCTTGCCCTTGGTCTTACCACAGTTTTAATGAAGCTTTCCTTATATGGGCTTGTAGTAAACCACGTCTACGGTCAATAAAACTTATAGAGGGTACACAAATGTATAACTAAGCCAAGCTGCCATGGAATGCAGATATTCAAGTCAAGGCTTCCCCTGGACATGCTGTTATTAAAGTTGAGTGTTTTTTCCCTGGTTGCATAAGACAACGCGGAAGAAGGCATATGTTATTCAGCTTTAACTTAGAACACAACTCGTCGTCCTTGTCAAATCTCCGCAGTCAAGTTGCTTTAGAGCAAAACAAAATATTGAAGATGGTTAAAACTCACAACGTCCGCATAATAATTGAGAATGAATCCGAGATATCAATGCAATTTACATCAGACTGGTTTGACCATGGTAGACTTGCTGATACTTACCACTGGCCAGAGACGGTTGCAGAAGGAGGCAAATTAGATGTCTTATGTTATGAATTAGACTGGTCATTGGCAGGTTGCAGTGGTACAGTAAGTTATAAAATGAACGACACTCAAGTGACATTTGCATTCAGTAACCCAGCCGTGGGGACGAACAAACTAGGAGTTGGTACATCAGGCAGGGGAGTGTGGGATGATATGAGCAACCACGAATATTCACCATTTGATGTTGACCTCATTCTTGGTGAAGTATTTTTAAAATGTCACTGCCAGTGCACTGGAGGCACAACAAATTTGGCCACCATCAAGATTGTAAGTGTTGGAAAGGATTAGATTACATGAACTTGTAGCATTATTATTGCATGAATCTTCAGAGAACATCATTGGTAGTGGTCTATTATGTTGATTTTATATTGGAACATATCATTACATAAAGCAGAGCACTTTGACATCAGTCAAGATGAATTTTGAGAATGAGCAGTGAGATTTCTATATGTTAACACATGCATGGTCATAAGTTCTAACAGATCTTTCCATGTTTTTACACATTTTATTAACGTAATGGTGCTTTCTTTTGTAAGACTAATTATTTTACAATAGTGCTTAAAATACATTGTAAAACCATGTCTTATTGTATCAGTTATTATATACAATTCACTAAAGTACATTGTATAGTATTAGTGTTGCATGGGTAATACTAAGAGGAAAACACACAAGTCTCAAATCTTCATACAAACAAAAACAAGAAATGGCTCTATCTTTCTCCTTCGACTTGCTCTTTTCTTGGTTTTGCTCGTCCACGTCCTCCACCACCACGGCCACCTCGACCTCCGCCATGGCCCCGACCTAAAAAGATTTCGTGCTTTGTGCATAAATCTATGCTGCGGTGTTTTGGTGAAATAAATTCAACTTGTGCGCGTGCTGGAACAAGCCAGTGTGCTTCTCGTAAACACCGCAGTGTGAATGTACGCTCAAGATCGTAGCACGCAACCACATAGCGACCGGTAGTATTTACTCGCTGACAGATATTCCGGGAAATTAAGACAACAGAATTGTACACAGAAGAAAGCGTGTTTTATTCACCGTTTATTTTACTTCAGAGCTCATCGTATTTGTGAAATCTCCGCAGTCAAGGAGTATCTAATAGAGAAAAACAAAATATTGAAGATGGTTAAAATTCACAACGTTCGCATAATCATTGAGAATGCATCTGAAATATCAATGCAATTTTCATCAGATTGGTTT
Organism: Phenganax subtilis; assembly: GCA_025434845.1. Lineage (NCBI taxonomy): Eukaryota > Metazoa > Cnidaria > Anthozoa > Malacalcyonacea > Clavulariidae > Phenganax > Phenganax subtilis. The sequence continues at coordinate 30,163 of JAOBYK010303139.1, read as the reverse complement.
GACAGTGGTAGACGTGCTAATACTTACCAATGGCCAGATACGGTTCCAGGAGGAGGTAAATTAGATGTCTTATGTTATGAATCAGACTGGTCATGGGCAGGTTGCAGTGGTTGGGTGAGTTACAAAATGAATGGCACCCAAGTGACATTTGCATTCAGTAACCCTTCTGTGGGAACGAACAAACTAGGGGTTGGCACGTCAGGCATGGGAGTGTGGGATGACATGAGCAGCCACAAATACTCAGCATTTGAAGTTGACCTCATTCTTGGTGATGTATCTTTGAAATGTCACTGCCAGTGCACTGGAGGCACAACAAATTTGGCCACCGTCAAGATTGTAAGTGTTAGAAAGGATTAGATTACATGAACTTGTAGCATTATTGTTGTATGAATCTTCAGAGAACATCATTGGTGTGTGGTCTATTATGTTGATTTTATATTTGAACATATCATTACATAAAGCAGAGCACTTTGACATTGGTCAAGATGAATTTTGAGAATGGGCAGTGATATTTCTTTCTGTAAAAACAAGGTCATAACTTCTAACAGATCTTTCCATGTTTTCATGCATTTTATTAACTTCATGGTGCTTTATTTTGTAAGACTAAGAATTTTACAATAATTAGTGCTTAAAATACATTGTAAAACCATGTCTTGTAGGAACAGTTATTATATACAATTCACTAAAGTACATTGTATAGTATTACTGTTGCATGGGTAAGGAAACACACAAGTCTTAAATCTGCATGCAAACAAAAACGAGAAATTGCTCTATCTTTCTCCTCCAACTTCTTGCTCTTTTCTTGGTTTTCCTCATCCACGTCCTCCACCACCACGGCCACCTCGACCCCCGCCACGGCCCCGACCTAAAACGATTTCTTGCTTTGACTGAACTATGAAAATACCACCTCTGCTAAAGTAATGTTATTCACATTGTTCACATCGTTCGTTTCAGATTGACTGATGTCTACCGACCTGGTCTACCTCTACCTTTCGTTTTTGAAATGTCTTCTTTTACCATGTCTATTACCTTGAAAATGAACACAAACAACTTTCATAGGATTCTCTAAAACAAGAATACACATTGCTCTTCTCACCTCATCTGGTATTCTTAAATACTTGATGTTACTTCCTCGTACATAACATTCGGGTATCCGCCAAAATCTGTCTCCATCCTTAAATTGTCAAGCAATCATTGAACACCAATGGTCAACCATTACCCTAAGTTACCCTACCAATTAACATATTACATTGTATTGTGGCACATCACAACTTACTCTAGATGTACAAATGACGTCTCTAAGATTAATATTCATCCAATTATCACAGCTCACTAAATGTCCATTGTATGTTTCGCCATTCTTTAACTCAACCAGCTAGTTTATATATAGGAAATTTATTGAAAAATTGTTGTATTGCAAAGGCTAAAACGTTCAAAGTTTACATACCATTGGGTGGTTCTGAGCTGCTCTCAATAGAGATAGCGGAAGCTAAAGCAATATCGAATAAATATTTACAAAACGATAGAAAATGACCAAAAATGAGAAGAAGAATAAACCACTGACTTACCACCATTTTAAATGTGTGACAAAAGAGTACCAAATGTTTCTTCACATATCCACAAGTATCCCGTGTTTGACCGCGTGAATTCTCTATTTCATGGGTCGAGCGCGCGAAGTTGAAATTGAAAATGTCGACATGAAGAAACGAAATATGTTGATGTATTATATATATTTTGGAGAAATCGGAGAAGTAAATTAATTTTCTGAGCAGGTGAGGAAACAATAATCAGATTGATATGTTTCTATGTATGTCATACTACCTTTGTCGTATTCAAGAGACCAAAAATCGACTTAATATTTCTTTATACATGTCACAGGGACATATTAAAGATAGTGTAATATGTATAATTCAGATATAGGCTATTAATAATTTTGCAATGAGTCAAAAGTGGTAGCATAGCCAGTTCTCCAACTGTTAGGTTGTCCTAATACAGCTACCATGGTACTTTGGCGGCATTCTATTTGTTATGCCATTACGTGTTCAAGAAGCATTGTGGTGGTTGTATTCAGAATTCACAATAAGGGGGAACTGGCTATAACCAGAATACACACTCTTATGGCTGGTTGTTCTTACTTCTCAGTTTATTTGGTCATGTGACATCCGAAATGATGAAAATTGAGACAGAACAGAAATCAGCCTACTTTCCTTTGAAGGTAAATAGGTGAGTAATAGGCTGATGACAATGTTTAAAGTATCGAGGGACAATGGGCTCCATGCAGACTACTAAAATATGTTATTTTTGCTCTTCTATTATGCATGATAATATTACTTGCCAGGGTAAGCTGTCATTTAGTCAAATTAGTTTTTGATACTTTAGCAAAGAATCAAACTCGGTTGTTCCAATCAAGTTTCCATCAACAAGAAATGTTCTTTGGGAAAGTAAACCTGTTGGAAATTTTGAAACTTTGGAATTGACCTTGCCAAAACAGTGAGTAGTTTGTATGACACTATTAGAACTGTATTTTCCATTGACCAAAAAATTGTGTTTAAAATTTCTCTTCAGGCCTGTGCAGTTATTCATTGTGGAGAAAAGCTTACGTCTTGCTCACAGATATGCTGAAAACAGACATCTCACAAGTTTTTTGTTAGGCTCAGTTTATCCTAGGACAGGTGAGTTATGCAATGACATATGAGTCAGGGATGATCAGCTGATATGTCTTTTATCTGTGTCTCAAAGCTTCACAAAATACAATTGATACACAAAATGTATTATTGTTAATTATATATTTTACAACAATATATTATGTGTCATTATGTTTACTGTGTTTTAGGGGAAGGTGGTATTTGTTTTGGTGTTGATAGATTTGATCCTGGCAGAGAAATAAATGAGAAAATTGGTACTGTATTTTTTTATTGAAGATAGTTCTTGCACACAATAACCTGAATAACACACTAAAGGAGATGTTGCATGAACAAAGACAAATTGTGGTAGATGACTGGTGAGATTAAAGGTTATGCATTTAGTTTGCAAGTGTCTGTGAAAATGAAGGGAATGATGAGTTGAAATATGAAATGAAACATACAGTGTATGTCAGCCTAATATGATTTCTATTAATCTTCTCTCTGACCCTTCTGCTTACTTACATTCTGACAGTGAAAAATTGAAAGCAGGTTGTCAACCTTAAGCTGATGAGTTTTGGATTATAGATAAAAGTGTATGAGTAAAACATTTGTCATGCAGGTGAAGACATGGTAACAAGATCAAAAGTCCCAACAGCTATTGTCCCTGGAGATCATATTATTCCAATTACAGTAAGGGATTTATCAGCAGTATATTTAGTTGTGGTGATTACATTGTGTGGCATGCATCAGTCATTTTTTTTCATCATGTGGCTAAGACATCATATTCCGTCAAATAACTAGGTAAACAAGGAGCTTTTAGCATCAGACAAGTCTGTCAGTCATACGAAAGATGAGTTTACCCGAGCAATCCAGGTAATTAAACATGTTGACATCAATTGTTCTATATCTGTTGGGGCAAGTGAGCACAGAATCAAACCAAAATTTTATCGCTTTTCGAACAAATTGTGATATATTACTATATAACTATTAAAAGTTATGTAGAGTAACTTTACAAAAAGGAAATGCATTGTTTAGGTTATGGATAGAAAAATTTGTGGCAAAGATGTGCTCACATTATCGCATGTAACATCGTTAAAAACAAATCTGTACTGCTGCAGAGAACAAGATGAACTCATCATAACCCTGCATTGTAAGTTTATTGCGTGTACAGGACATAGCTACAAGGTTAATAAAAATTGACTGTTGCTTTTTTTTTCTAGGTGGTGCCATTGTTCCAGATTCAAAATTCCAAGGTCGACCAATTGCACCCCTTCCTGTCATTCCAACTACATTGGCCAGAAATTTAGCTGGGCCACTTCGACTCAGCGATGTTCAAGGAACTCCAAAGATGGGGTAGGTGCATTTACGACCTTGTACCCAGGCTCTCTGATTTACAACCCTGGGTCTGGGCTTAAGGTTTAATCTGTTTGTGGAACAAAAGCAACACGTTTTGCATGCGTAGTACCAATATTTCTAATGTTAGTTTCTTCTTCTTTGCACAATTCTTCCACTTGTGTATAATTTTCTCACTTGTACATCTGAATGATTTTCATGCGCACCTTATACTTACTGTTCTGTGAAACGCCATGTGTTTTGTGTTGCTGTAGCTATGTAACAATGGATCAAACACGAAAACTGCTTCTGTTGCTGGAATCTGATCCTAAAGCTTACACGCTTCCTTTAATTGGAATGTAAGTGTACTTTCTGTCATATTCACCAGCAAAATTTTCGTTTGAATCAGTATAGACGAGAAGACGAAGAAGTTAAGCTTCTGTCGATGATAATGTCAGAAGTGCGAAACGACAGTCACTACCTGTTCGCTCAACTCCTTAAGCGTGCGACACCTGACTCCTTGCCAATCGTTTTTACCTAGTCTACTAACATCAACTTCGTATTTAAAACTTTATTTCTTTGGTGCAATCTTTGATCTTTTACAGCTGGATATCTGGAGTGGACAACGTTCATCATCCTTATGTCTGGGCTTCTTGTCTAAGATATTTAAACTGCGATGAGATAAGAGATAGGTTAGTGAAGAGCAAATCATTGTTGAGCCTAGTTGCATGTGATGTATCATACCTTATCGACGATATATTACTAATCCCGTTCTTGTTAATCATTGATGCGTAGAATCTTGTGTCTGCAGAAAGTTACATTTTCTTCTTCATTAAAAAATCACCGTCTGTCAGTTCATTAACCACAGATATTTTATATTCAGAGTACTGCATTCCTGTGGCAGTTTTCTCCTTCTTCATTATTCTGTCGCTAAAAGAATCCCCGATTTCTGGGAATGTTTTCTTGACGTAAGTTGGCCAGATAATCATTCAATAACCCGGATATCGTCTAAGAATACAACTTGATTGTTCTTGTCTTATATAATATACCCATTATTTACTGTCAAACAGGGCTAGCTTAATGAGAAAATTAAGTTTAAGCGTACCAATGAAGGACCCGCATGTTTCTTTCACAGACTGATGAGAAATTGGATTTTGAGCTTCTGAGCTGTCAGGAGACCCTGCGTCTTGATCTGGTAATGTTTATTTAAAGCAACTTTGTTGGCCTTCTCTCGTTTAGAGGTGCAATATGAATTTTGTTGTTTCTGCAGGACGACGAGTGTTCGAAAGAGCCATTATGTTTTCATCTCCAAGCTTCACCTTCGGGAATGAATAAAGAGTTGTTTGATGTGGCGATTGCAGAATGGAAGAGTAGCACTCTGACGTATATATTTCATAGTTTTTGTCATTTTTACTTACAATCAAGAATAAAATTACTGGCCCTGTTCATCCGACGTTTTGTCTGGTTATCATGAGCAACCGCAATGATAATTACGTCATCGCAAGGCAATGATTAGTTGAGATATGAAATGGGACCAAGGGCGAATGTCAATCAAATATGATTCATTGACAGATCATAAGCCGTGCCAAAGTCTGATTATTCGTTGCGTTCCAATTTATACCTTGTAACAGCTACCTGCAAAGCATTTGTTTTCATATGTTCTCGAAATCTTTGATGAATATGTATATTTATTTTTAGGCAGAGTGAAAAAACTGTTGATCAAAATGGTAGTTTTTCAAAATCATCTGGTTTGAAAAACAATGAGGACCCACGACCTACTCCATCGCCTCACCCTAGTCCTACGCAGGCAAGTATTGAAAGCTAAAAGCCTGTATTTTATTGCATGGATAATACAGTATATTCATACGATTTACGAACGTTACTTTTGTAATTTCCTCTTAGACCACAACTCCAAATACGCCCGCTCCAGAAGAATCACTGTCACTGAGCTTTGATGAAGCGTTCACTCACTCTCAAGTGACGAAAGAGATAGAGAATTCCGCGGAATGCCATGCTCCAAATAAAAGTCCTACGAAAAAATTGTCAAACCAACGTGAACATTTCAAAATATCTAGACAACCATTCAAACAAATCACTCCGCAAGATCGAGCAAATATGCCAAGTCCTCTCCAAGATCATGTTAAATCTGGGATAGCAGGTAGATTACACCGGAACAGACGTGGAGAAAACAAAGAGAATACACCTTTGACATTTAGAGTAGAGAGAAATGTCTGTCGCAAGTCGTTCACTAATAGCGCGGGGAAAGCTGGTAGCGACGTTCAGTCGTCTCAAGGTGCTCCCCAAGGAAAGATGTTTGGAGAAGAAAAACAATCTTCAAATGTTGGAGTGACTGCACCAGGAAAAAGAAGGCATAACAGTGAAATTGTTCAATCTTCTCAAACTCTACGCACGGGGGAATTACATCGACCCCGTGCTAGCTCTCATCCCTCTCTTGACTTATCTGATGAAGATATCTCAAATGGTTCTTCATTCACGCAGGATGCAGTCAAGGAAAAAGGGCAGACAAAACAATCTCCAAAGATTTTCAATCAATCTGGTCAACCCAATCATCTCTCTAGGCACTTTACACCCAAGCAAGTAACTCAACGTTCATCCAACTTTGGTAGAAAGATGCGTTCAAGTGATTCGAAACGCCAAGCACCGTCTCCTTGTAATCTTGATACAAGAAATGAAGGCGATGCAAACTCACTCCACATTTCAGGCAATGTTCAACATTCTGATCATGATAGACAATCATCTCACAGTGATGACTATTCAAACTCACATGGTACTTCAGAGGACATCGGAATTCTGCCATTTAGCGATCCTCCGTCAGAGAAACTTGCTACTCATCGGAATATTCCTTATGACAGACGACAATCTCATGGCAGTCAATATTCTCGACCTCACAGTCAGGGCGACGCTCAAATACAATTTTCTGATAGAACTATGGAACAAAACATGGTCGATCCTTCAAATGATAGAACACCTCATGCTCATCATAGTTATTTGAAACAATCTGAAATTGCGGCCAACACTCAAAATCAGTCTTGCTGTACTAGTTATAGCGCACAAAGAATGCAAAAAGACTTCGTTGAGATTCCTTCATGTCCATCGTCCGACAATGTTGCATACCAGAAACCAGGGCATGGCAATACTAAACCCAAGAGCCAAGAATCATCGCACGATGGATCCGATGGTTCGTTCCACCAAAGTGACAAAGATTCTGGGAGGTTCATCCAGCAACATTCACCAACCATTTGCCACGATGACGTACATAAGACTTCACCAAGCCACAATGATTCGCACCAACAATCTCGCTGTTACTTTAACTGTGCTTCTCATCAGATAAAGCCCAGACCACCTCCCAGTGATTTTATTGCTACTGAAAGTACGAATATTGAATCCCATGTGACTAATGAAGAGCGGAAAAATGAAAATATGTCAAGTAATAAAGAACTCCAAGAGCAAGTGAAGAGACAAGAAGATATGATTCGAGTGCTGCAGGAACAGGTACGTTCATGTACTTATGAATATCATGATTGTGTACTTTGGTAGTTGTATATTGTTCGTACGTTATTGCTCATATCGCTGTAATTTGTGGGACAATCAATGTCACGATAGCACAAGGCATCAAATTTTTACTGCACGAGCCTGGTCGATTGAAATTAATTCCCTCTTAGGCTGTCGGCCTCGAGGATCTATAATTTACGCCTGCATTTCACAACCAGTCATGTATAGAAAGTGTAAAAAACATGTTCGTCTGATACTTGCTGCAGGTGCGGTCACTGTTACAAATGAAAGAAGCGATTTCCTCCCAGAATGCTTCACTTCCTCCAACCCCAGCTATGACTCCAGCTTCAGTACTTGACGGTGATATGTGTGAACTGCCTGAAAGACAACAAGATACTCCAGTTTCTGAAGCTAGGGACGACATACCCGAGCGAGTTACCATTGGTGTCAATACTGGGCATAGTCTGTTGTGGCAAGATTGTACTTGTACGTGTAAGAGGTAAGGTGTACGATAGGAATTAGTTATTTTAACGTCGACGACCAGCATTGTAATATAGGGAAAAGTACAATCTTCTAACACAAAATGGTTGAAGATGAGTACCTTATTCAGCTTTAGTTCGTTTAGAAGAAGCTCTCTAAAAGCCCCATAAGTGTTTTGACCTTTTGAGCGATCTTGTGCAATATAACAGAATGAAGTAGGAAGCTTTGGGGTCCATTGTGATTGTCACGCAGGTTGAAGAATGCTGACTATCCAATCAACCTTAGATCCCAATCTAGTCAAGTTGAACAAAATGCTATGGATAACGGAGAATCATCTGGGGAGACGAACGTTTTTTTGACCCCTGAGAAAACGGAAAGTGTAATATCTGAAGTGGATGTTCAAGTTGATTCTAATCGTGGTGATTCTCCAGCTATCAGTAATATAATGATGCCCAGTTTGAGTAAGTTATTGTTGTTATTACTGGTGTTTTTCTTGTCCTCGTCCCATCATTCTTAAACTTCTCGCATTGTGTTCAGGTGCCGGCGATGACAATTTCTCAGGGGATCCAGTAGAACTGATATCCCAGGAAGCAGAATCACCCGTTGAGGTTCCTGTCAAAGGGCGGGAATTTTACGATAAACTCCTGGTACGTTTAAGAGTGTACGTGAACAAAGAAAACAATGCATGATCTAATACTGATGACCATGCTGACAGAGTTACTTAAATACTGCAACTTATTACGTTATTATTTTAAGTGTCAAGTAAAAGATATACTGTCTGATCAAGTGGAGAAGGATGATTCGCGATTGATAAGAGAACAGATTGGAGCGCCCAACAGGGAAGTCGTAGTGAAAGCCACATTGAAACAGCTAGAGAAAATCAAACATCTTGATCAGAAAGATAGTACACGGCCATCAAGGTTTGTTTTTTCTGCTGCATTTTGTTGCTGAATTGGCTTCCGTCGAAATTTAGACTGACGACTCTAGGAGAATGATTTTTAAAAGCTATTTTTTGTGTCTGTAGAGTACAAACAGAGTCATCATCTAGTGTATCTTATCAGACCTCGTCCACCAGCTTCATTCCTGAACATCCCAGATTGAATTACATTTCCATGTCTGTTGATGACACATTTGACGAGGTCACTTACATCGATGAAGTTGCTTTAAAATATCTGTCTGAAGAAGAACTTAAACAATTCAGGAGTGAAATTCGTCCTTCAACCAGTATAAAACGATCTGTTACTCGTACTGTTCGTTTTGGAAATTTACCTAGCTATGACACCAGAAGAAGTGTTCGTGAAGTTGACTTCACCTGGAATAATTTATCCTTTTGTACGAAAAATTACCTGACAAAGTATAATCTCGTTGAAGGACATGTTTCTGCCTCCGCTGAAGATCCATCCACAGATCACGCAATTCCAAGCTCAGAGGAAACGTGCAAACGTTCAATGGAAGCACGCGAATCTTCAGCAGAAGCACAGGAAACGTCAAGAGAAACACGCAAAATTTCGTTGGGAGCACGCGAAACTTCAATAGAAGCACGCGGACATTCAGTGGATGCGTGCAAAGCACCGTTTCCTTCGCCAGCGCGTGGCCACTCTGAAGGATCAAGTCACATATTGGACATCAAAAGACTAAAAACTTTACCCAAACTTTTTTGACTTTCTAAGAAGTAATATTATTATATCCTTGTAAATATTAATCAATGGTAATTTTAGTATATGTTCTTGTATTGACTATTAAGTTTGTGTCTGTTGTTTGTTATACTGTAGTTTCTTGGTTGTAGGAGAAAGTCGCCTTCGAAAAGCGCAAGTATACCTGCTGAAGGAAAGCTGAACAACGATTAGTTTATTTTATTATTAGTTGAGAAAAAGTTGTAGGGCTTAAGAAGGGAGGAACAATGGCGCAAATCGAGGTGCAAATGAAATGGGTAATAAAACACGATGAAAGCAATAACGACAAAGAAACACGACCTAGTATTTTTTGTTTCCTGATAAATTTTATTTCTCGCGCATTGATCATTGATGGAGTTGGCTGGCCTTTTCTTAGAACCCACCAAGCTCTTCAAAACCACATGTATTCTTGTGTAAGCAAAAAAGCTGGACAATAAAAACAGCGTCATCATTGCCTAAAGAGCTTTTGGAGGGACACCTTGAGATGAAGAGATAAAGCAAACATTGCTAACGCATGAGTGATAGATGGATTGTAGTAATCTGCAGTAGGAATTAAGATAAAGCACACCGCAGTGAGAGTTACAAAGGATAATCTCACTGACTACTAAAATTTGATTGATCTTGTACTTGTTTGAAGAAGTTATACAACAACTTACAAAAATTTTTCGGAGAATATTGCATGTTTTTAACGATCGTCATTTGTTGTACGATTCATGCAGGATTCATGGTTCCTCAAAATCTCCCCAGCAGATTTAAAATATTCAGCGTTCCAGTTATAATTCAGTTCAGTTCAGTGGAAGTGACATGACGTCATCTTGTTGCACCTGAAATCCAAGATGGCGATTTCCATGGAGGGGCCACTTTCGAAGTGGACAAATGTTGTCAAAGGATGGCAATATCGGTGGTTTGTCCTGGATGAGACGGTTGGATTACTGTCTTACTATACTGTAAGTACTTGATGCTTTAGTTGTTTTAAAATAGTCCGTAAGAAAATCGTAGCATTAAATTTATATTCTGCATCGGCATTTTTCTCTTGATTTTTCTGCACTAGTTTCTCATTTCTACCGCCAATTAAATTGGGACGAACGCATACACCTTTAAGATGTACAATGTTAGTTGTAGTGATTTTGAATTTAGTTGTGTATTTATTGTCAAGTATAGATTACGTAACATTATGACCAATGAAGGGGTACTTCGTTACTCAGTGGGTTAAACATTTGTAAAAATAGACCGCTTGTGGTGAATATCAGTTTCATAACTATAGTTTTGACCAATTCTTGATATTCTTGCTTTTAATTTAGTCTAAAGAAAAAATGATGAGAGGAGCAAGAAGAGGCTGTTTGAGATTAAAGGTACATATGTTATTGAAAGATTTTCTCTCTACAATTGTACCAACTATATTAAGTCAGTGATAGTTGACTTGAATGTTTATCATACAACATTTAGGGATTGTCAGGATTCGTTAATGATATTTTGTACTATTAATTTAATAATATTCCATCTCTCTTTTTATTGTATTGTATTATAAAACTCTCACTGTCTGTTACCATTTTTCAAGTGACAATTCTTTGATAATGTCACTCCAGATTTATGTTTGAATGTAGGATATGCATGTAAACAGCTGATATTCATGCATTGTAAAGGAACTTGTATTGGCTTTATGAAAGGATCATATTTTATTGTATTAGGGAGCACTACTAGGAATTGATGATGAAGATGACAGCACTTTTACGATAAGTTGTGACCAGAAAACATTTCATTTTCAAGGTATCAGCCTAGCCACTTCACCAAGGATGATCAAAAGTTACTATCAGGCTCTTTCAAGGCTCTTTTTATTCTCACGAATAAAGCAGCGCTACTTCACTTGTTAACAACTTCATACAGGCAGGACTGCACGTATGCGATATCCTTCATGTACATTTGTATATTGTACAGCCTGAAAGTGATTTAGTGACACTACATACAGTGTGCTCAAGTATAAATGCCTTCAGTTTTGTAATTTTTAGCAAGAGATGCGGAAGAAAGAGAGAAATGGATCGGAGCTTTAGAAAATACAGTTATGACACATTCTCATTCAGGACTACGGGTTGGTTCCAAACTATTTCCATTTTGATTGTAATGCACGTAAAATATGAAAACAAACTTTGCTTCGCCTCAATTGACGAAGATCAAACAGTTGTTGTGGATTCTGGTAACGACCAAGTGTTTTATGCATGATATCAAAATTACACACACACTTTATATTTTTTATTTTTATTATGAATTACAGAGACCATTTGGTACGGATTTAGGATTAATTACTGCAGCAGATGACTTAGATAAGAAACTAGCAGAAGCTGAGGCATATTTTAAACTGTTCACAGAACAAGTCAAGGTGAGTGAGATGCACTTCGTGTTACATGTACCAGAACTGTATGCTGACATTTTCTTGCCAGGCATTACATGCTCATATGAACCAGGATTATGGGAATCAAGAACATCCAGAGGTACTTTGATTTCTGAATCTTTAACATGCATCTACATGTGTGTGATGTATTTGGGCAATGACTTGCCATGGCAACTGGCTATGCAATGCTAATAAAAGATTGTTTGATATATAAATTCAATGGCTAGCTAGACGGTTTCAAGCAAAAGTGGCATCTAATTTAATTCCAGAGAAGGAAGTTTACATAGTTTCAAAGCATTGCAAAGGGTGCTTATCATTTGAGTTCACTACTGCGCATATGTTTTTGTCATCAATGAGCCTTATGGTGGAGAAACTTTATGCCAACTAAACATCATTTTAAAAAAAGCATTTTTTAATGCAACAAGCGTGACATGAAGCAAGCGTGTGGTGCGTAAAGATGTTTTTAACATAGCTATTTTTCTTTCACTTTCAGCGATACCAAGTTATGAAAGAAACGTCTACCGTACGTTGTAAATATTATTTTTTCTTCATGATTTTATTAAAGAAATAAGGCTACTTTCTGATGTTTTGCGCGCGAAAATTATCCATTTAGTGATGAATGTTCCACACGCAGTATTGACACACAGCGTGCTCTTAAAATAAACCCCCATGTATTTTAATTGAAGAAATGAAGAAAACACGTGTTATAATTTCTAGAAAATGCTCGAAAATATTGGTCAGTCGCTTGAAATGATGCATTCGGTTAAGGTTCGTATTTTCATTCTATAAAACACGAACACAAGTATTGTAAATGTCTTCTAAAATTTGTTCATCTATATCAGATCTATATAGCTTAGGGCCTTTTCAAAGGTCGCGCTGCTGCCTTTGTTGAATGCGTTAAAAACAATTGATAATGAGGTATTTCAGCTGATTAGCTATTTTTTAAAGCATTTGGCTCGGCAGTTGGGCGGCGTTTGAAATGAACTTTAGTTTTCAAAGAAATAGCATCACAGTTTGGTATCACGTGTCCTGTTTAAGCAAGCTAGTCTTATCAAATTTCAATTTATTTCAATTTTCTTCATAAAGTATTGATGAATTTCAGCAGTGTGTACTGTATACCCCAACTATGTTTATTTTTGTCAAGGAATCGTATGAGAGCGGTTCATCAACACCTGCTCTAAACGGTGATGAACCTTCAGTCAGAGTTGAGGGGAAGAATGCTCCAGTATCTTTGTTTGCTGATTCTGAGTTAGTGTCTCCTGGCCTTGTTTCTCCTGATATTACTTTCCCTATTCCAATCAAAGCTACCTCTGGTCGCAAAGCAAAGTTAGGGACCTCCTCTTCACAGGCGTCACACTCACGATCAGGGACACCCCCATCACAAAGCTCACAATTGAGGTCAGGCACGTCTCCCTCGCAGGCGGCTCACAGAATGGCAGACGCGTTTCCTACGATATCATATTCAAGTAGCGAGGATGAGGATGAAGCGGAATTCTTTGATGCAAATGAATACGAGAACGATAGTGGAAGGTTCGTGCGCGCTGTCTTTCTACTTCATGTCCTTCGCGGGCGATTGATTTGAAATGAACTTTCTTTTCTGTTTATTTAGCGCTTCTGAATCTCAAAAAGGAGGTATGTGAATTTAGGAGTTATTGCTGTGTTTTGTTGGCATAGTCTACTTTCCTCGCAAAGAATATTATCTTTTGATTTGTGAGGACAACCTTAGAGACCATAATAAAATATGATGACCCTTAAAAAATTGGAAAATTGTTCCTCTATTTGCTGCCTGTATGCCGTTGGGTGACGTCACTTGCGTATGAATGAGAATGATATGTTCATATCTACCTAAATATTTTGGTCACTGTGCATCTGTCTTTGAGGGGGGGGGGGGGGGTTGGTAAGGTCTGTCCGTCATGGTCATGGTATTTAAAATAATTTACTACATAATTGTAATAATTTACAGTTAAGTATCATGAAGACGAAGACGACATATTTGGCGCTGAAATTGAAGGTAGATCAACTTTATACTTTCTTCATTGTCGAAATGCTATCAAATCTTACTTGACATTATTAAACGTATACGCTTTCACTGTACACTGGTTGAGAAACTTCATGTAAGAGGTTTCTACCGAACCTTGACTACAACGTCGTCTTAAACTTAATCTTTAGAGCAGTCTGATAGACCTAAATGCACTGGAATATAATAATCACTGTGTTCGAAATGATACTTTTTCAGGTGATGATATTAAAAAGCACGGCAGTATTATCACTCATTTATTATCACAAGTTCGCCTCGGTATGGATTTAACCAAAGTGAGTAGTCGCGTGTACAGTATTGTTAAACCCACGTATCTTTTACTTATAATCTATGGCTGTACTTGTGTTATTTTTTAGGTTGTTTTACCGACATTTATTTTGGAAAGAAGATCTTTACTGGAGATGTACGCTGACTTCGTTGCTCATCCAGACCTATTTGCTAGGTGAATCTCCAGCAGTTTATGAATATTGTGCAGTATGATGGACACTGGCAGATACGTACAGTGATGACTTCTTGTTCATTTATTATGCAGGCACTCATGTTTATTTTCTTTTAGTATCGTAGATTTTGATAATCCTAGAGACAGAATGATCCAAACGTTGAAATGGTACTTGTCAGCGTTTCATGCTGGCAGAAAGGTAGCTTACCTTTTTTTCTTGTACAGAATTAGGGCAATTCATTTGCTGAAATAACGCATGTTTTCTATATTCAACCGGTATCTCTATTAATTTCATCGCTGACATGTAAATGTTACACATTCCCACACTGAGAAGTGACCTACTGTGTTATAATGTATCTTTTTTGCAGAGCTCAATCGCAAAGAAACCTTATAATCCAATTTTAGGCGAATCGTTTCGTTGTCACTATGTTCTTGACGAACAAAACAGAAGCAAGGTAGATACTTCAATGATATTCAGCTAGTTCATGGTAGTGATAACTACATCTCACATGTGTACTTTCTATAAACTGTTGAATTTTTTTCGTACGTCATTGGAATATTTCTTCATTCAACAGGAGATGACTAAAGACGGTCCAGTCGTGGGTATCAGTAAAGATGATGTTGGTTTTGTTGCTGAACAATTATCTCACCACCCGCCTAGTATGTGCAGTGCTTGAATGCATTTTTCTACAGCAATACTGGGGCTAGTTGTTTGAAAGATGGTAGCGTTATCCACTGGATAGTGATTTTTTGAAGCCTTCGTAAAATATTCCATTCATCGCTATAACATTAAATTACATCTGATATCAATAGATTAAAGTTTCTAATATTTAAATTGTTCACCATAATAAACTGGTTTCGGCATTTTTTTTTCCGATTTTATAAAAGTTGAGAAATTCACTATTCAATGGATAGTGCTAACCAACTTTCGAACAATTAGCCCCTGTATAATTGCCAAAAATAGCAGATGCGTAAATAAAAGTAAAAATGTAACATTCTGGCTGAGGATGTATGCAAAGAGTTACGTATATTTGGTGTTGCCAAGCAGTATACTGTGTTGGATACTTAATATATGACACATTCATGATTTCTTTTAGTTTCAGCATTTTACGCTGAGCATCCAAACAAGCGAATTTCATGTACTGGGCATATCTGGACTAAATCTAAGTTCCTTGGTCTTTCCATTGGAGTTGAAATGGTTGGCCAGGGTATTGCAAATTACACTGCATTATTGTGTTTATTAGCAAATATTGCATAGTTGTAATTTGTTTTATAAATTGTTAAACCAAGTGAATAAGAAATCTATTTTCTTTCCAGGTTGCATATCTGTCATACCTTACGATGAAGAATATATTGCAACGTTTCCAAATGCTTATGGCAGGTTAGACAGGGCAATACTGATGTAGAAATAGCCTCAGTGCAGTCTACACAGAAATGGCAAATTTATAATCAGGTTTAGTGGCTCAGATTCTGTATAAAATGAATAAAAACACAAAGTTACTGTGACTTGATTACAAAGTTCTTGGAAAGTAATTTTGTCATATTTTCACATTTCAGGTCAATTTTGACGGTTCCCTGGATGGAAATGGGAGGCCAAACGTCTATATCTTGCGCTAAAAGTGGCTACAATGCAAACATCCACTTTCATTGTAAAGTAAGTTTTTGTATTTCCTCAAATATTATTTGAACAAGCATTTATTAGCTTTCCGTATCAACTGCGTCACTTGAACTGTCGTATTTATCTTCAGCCATTTTACGGCGGGAAGAAACATCGCGTGACTGCTGAAGTAACGTAAGTACATACGTAAGACGTGCGTATAGTGCAGGCCAGTGGATTACACTCTCGAACGCAGGCCGCATTGTTTGCCTATGCGCGTGATGTGAAACTGCCACAGTTGTACCAAACAGATGTGCAACTGCGTGCATTCTTGTCTCTCTTACTGATTAACTTAGTGCTGTTGCTGAAATATATTTGAATCACATTCTTTCCCAGAGCACCCGGTGAAAAGAAGCCGTTCTTCACGGTGAACGGGGAGTGGAACGGAGTTATGTATTACAAAGAGTCTAAAGATGGTCATAGTATTAATTCATCAGAGGTACAGTGTTTGAAGGTTTTTCTAGTGAACAATACGTTTAACTTTTTGTGTTTTGAGTTGATATTTTTGTTGAGATAATTATAAAGCTTGGCTCACACATGATTGTCATTGTTATTGCTAAGTCATAGTGTAGCACCCATAGGAGCTAACTATATTTCATATTTGCAATATGTAGTTCGTTGCGTTTGTACAAAGCTTTCTTTTTGGGAAGCATAATTTTATTGTTTTTTATGATATTACAGACTCCACAAGTGTTCATTGACACGAAGGCAATGCCTGTGATCAAGAAACGTGTAGCTCCTTTGGAACAGCAAGGAGAATTTGAATCACGCAGGTGTGTTCGAACCCGCCGTGATTTAACCCGTTAAAGTACGCAATTTTTGGTCGGGTTAAAAGCATGTCTAGCAACGTGATTGGTTTGCTCAAAACTTTTCGTGGCGAAACATTCCGGAGAACGGGCCTTTGTAACGGCTGTAATGAATCGTTTTTCGTCGGTCATGGTGAGGCGATTACGGACTTCAATATGCAGTTAAATTTTATTTCAGACTTTGGCGAGACGTAACGGCTGCTTTGAAAACAAATGACGTGGAAAGCGCCACTGCTGCGAAACACAAGGTACAAATAGTGCAGGGATTCGGAGAAAAGTCTAAACCACGCCGCTGGATCTAAACCTTGCGCCAGTTGCATTCTACTGGCGAAAGCGAGGCAATTGCTACGTTCAGCCATTTAGCATTGTGGTTTCATCTTTATATTTTGTATGAAAAAAAATGATATTTTGGTAAGATTGCAAATATAGCCTTCATAAACCAGGGTGAACGCGGGTTAATTGTTGAAGTAAAGAAATACACAGTGAAGTGAATATTTCTACGTATTTTAGCTGGAAGAACGTCAACGAGCTGAGGCGCGTGAGAGAAAAGAAAATGGGGAAACTTGGGAAACTAAGGTTAGTTGATGATTTAGGAACCTAAGGCAGAAATGTTGTGCGTAGTAATCTTGCTCTTATAAAGGACATCTACTGTCATGAATGCACTGTTTTGCTGTTATCTCGCGTTTGGTTTTTTTCTATTCACTCGATACCTGTCAATACGTAGCTATAATGGAGTTTTTCTTTTTTTGTCCTGTGTTATTTTGCTCTAGTTTTTCCACAAAATCGATGGTCTTTGGACATATGACGCAGCTCTAATTACGCGACTTAAGACAAAAGAAAATGAAGTAATGACGTGATGCAATGCGTAATTGACATTGGTATAACACCGTATTCTTTCGGTAATCCTATTCATTTAATAAGGTCTGTATTTATAATTTATAATGTTAGGACTAGTTCATTCAGTTGAAGTTCAAATGAAGTTTTTCAAGAAAACTAAGGCCAGGTTCAAACGTCGAACTTTTCTTGTGCCGAATCGAATGCAAATGAGCACAAGTCTTTGTTTAGGCTCATTTGCATTAGATTCGGCACATGAAAAGTTCGACGTTTGAACTGGGCCTAAGAAAATTAATTTTGTAATATTCAGTATGCTACGAGTTAAATGTTTAATTTATTTCGTAGGAAAGAGCGATGTTTCATGAGGCAGCTGTAAATAAAAAGGCTGGCTGCTAAATGAAAAAATTTGAATACGTTAGACGACACTATATGCATATAAATGATTTTATATGATAATTGTTGTAGTTAAATTATTTCTTTCATAATGGTGTTTTTCGTTTGACATAATAAGAACTTGCTGCACTTTAGGTCAAGTTCTTGGCTAGAGATGCTAACTATTCTCTTCCTCATATGACACGTGTGTTTTATGTTGCAATTTTCGACTTCGTTCCCGCCACACATCCCACAGCAAGTTTGAGCATGACCAAATGGTAACAATGTGCCCGGGAACGAGTTAAAGTAAAATCATAATTTGTTCGGATTACAAACAGGCCATCTGGGTTCCCTGTGCAAACATCTGCGCGGGAAAAACTACTGATTCAAAATGGCTGACCCGTCTTGTCGTCGGATTTAAATTGAAAAAATTTTTAAAAACTATTTGATGAGAAAGCTGTTCATAAATTCTTGACAAATATGAAAACAGCAATAGACTACAATAACACATTAACTCAAGTTAAAGAATGAAACATGCCAGAGTATTTGGGAGTCGATTTTTTATCACAGGTATATATATTTTATGTATAATATTTTCATCTCAAAGACTGATTTTTATCTGTTTGTTGTAGACGAAAATTGTCTCATAATTTGTTGATTAGGAGAATTTTTGCCAATGATTTTACTAATAGACGTATTGTCTTCTTTAAGGCTTTAAAACAAAAAGACCAGTTTTTATCACGTATGTTGATAAATTGCCCGGAATATGGGGAAACTGACGATATTTTTCCAGTGTGCATCAGAACTGATAGAACATTCCCATGGCATTTGCTAAAAGGTGGGTAAAAGAATGCAAATAATCTTTTACGTCAGATTTCAGCTATAAACTGTTATTTTACTAGAAGTACTCAGAAAACGTAATTAGATCTTTTATTTTTGTGAAAAGCTCAACACGAAAAGTTGCCAAAGAAAGATCCTGATTCAGTTAACTTGGAAGCCGTCCTACGTAGATTTGGACGTAAACCAGAGAGGTTCCACAATACTGGCGTAGCGATAGAATACGTTCCTAGCTCCAATCCAGATTCTCCATCATCAAGTTATATTTCTGATTCAATTTCCAATATTGAAGAAGAAATAGTCAGAGATGTCTGTGACTATCTTAATCGCCACCAAGTTGAATTTACTAAGCATGATAAACTTCATTCTTCTAACACAGGCAAGTTTACAAAATTATGTTTCTTGACTTCTTGCCATTTTATGTAGCTACTGTACATCAGAACTAGGAGTTGGACAAGTGAGTGCTGCATCATTGATTCACTTTACAGACGCATATTTACTGGAAGAAATTGTCATTAAGCACTGCTTTGACGAGTTTCTACGACGTATTCCACGTTTCCAAGGTTTAACATCCAGACTAAAGCCAAGAAAGGTTGCTGATCCGTTTATTGGAAAAGATGGTTGTTTTAGAAAAGAAAGCTGGATTGTATGGTACTTAATATCTATTTAATATTGATTTCTGAGCTCAAACATACTGCCACGGAGTCTTTACTTGCTGTATAAATATTTTTATCCTATTGGTGTAGTTCCAGATTGTGTCCTACTGAAAAATCAGCAAACTTTTCTGTTGACGGCGAACTACCCAACGAACAGTTTGTGAAACTATCTATTCCTGAAGAGGTTAGTTCTAACTAACTACAAAGTTGTTAAAATCAGTTTGTTTCTCAAAATTAAACAAAAGATGTTCTGTCTTGATTCATAGCACGAAAGTGAGCATTACAAGTTTGCAAGTCCCATGATTGGCTCTGTATACAGCGTTCATGACAAGTACGCTACTATCAACTGCGACAACGTTGCACCAATACGGGAACAAAACTGTGAAGCGATTGTGGAACGTAATCAGTACGTTCAGGGTAAGTACATATTACATTTTCTAAATGCAGTGGGTACTAAATGAACATTCACTTCGCTGATGATGAGAAATTTCCTCCACCAAAAACATTTTCGTAGTAAGCCATGTAAGCATTGGACGAGTTTCAATAATATTGCATGAATTGAACCACCAAATCAGACGACAGTTAAAAGATGTGACGGAGCGAGTATTGCCTGACTTTGTGATGACTTTGACGGCATTGGCCGAGATACAAATCCTGGATATTATCTCGGTCTACATATTACTGGTATTACTGCATGTTACCATGACTTAGCATGTATCTCTATGTCCCAGTCCAGTACTCTTCGTATACTGATTGTGTAATTGTGTGTGACCAAGTTTTCAAGATTTGGTATTTGAAAATCGTGCGTTTGATGTTTTCAGTACAATTCTTGTTTCTTTGAATATCTACTTTTAAAGAGCTACAGAATTCTTGCAAGGTTGTGCCGTGGAAGAAAGATCGAAAATATGAAAATGATGTGAAATATACTGAAAAGCCAAAAGTAAATTCGTTTTTGGAAATAAACAAACAAGGTTAATATTACTTTGCTGCACTAACATAGATGAATTCACGAAGTGAGGCAACTATAGAAATAGTAACTCAACTTTTGGAGAGTTTGAAGAAACGTATTTCTCGTGCATACTCGCTCGTAAAATGTTTTATTTCCTTCAAATCGAAAGAAGTTGGAAAAAAGTTGAAGAAATTTGTACTGAATGTAGTATACTCTCAGCACAAAGTTATGTCTTTGTTTTCAAGAAACCAATTATGCTGCAGTGAAAAACGTATTTCCATTGGTACTTGAATCACCACCACCAACTTGTGGCGTCGATGAGTATAAAGAAAACGATCGGGTGTACAAAAAACACTTGAAACTACAAGAAGTGCGTGTCCCACTTCAATTAAGTCAGCCAGAGTAAGTGGATTTTTTGTGCATCATAGCTACCTAAAAAACATTTTAAAGTATTGCAAATCAAATTTGAAAACAAGCAATTTTTTTTAGATATGTTTTATCTTCACGTTCACAAATCAAAATTACACGAGAAATTTTAGTTTCCAGCAGATTACCCGAGAAAATATCTTCATTGATGCTTGTTGGTAAGACTAGTTTTATAATATATATAGTTTTGTGGAAACACCACGTAAATTTATTAATGCAAAGCTTTCCGTCCGTAAGCCCGAACTGATGTATTTTCAAGAAACCAATAAAGAAAACCCCGGCTTTGCACTGATGACGGTCCAGGCTTACGGACCGAAAGCTTTGCATTAATATATTTACGTGGTGTTTCCACAAAACTATATATTACCATTCAAAGAACTTATTAAGACTAGTGTTAATTAAAAGGCTTTAATAAGTTTTCCTTTTTATAACATTGCACAAATAGTAGAATTTTTGTAATTTTCCATAATTTTCGATACATAGTAAATGATATATTATACTGGAGATTTGCGGAATATTGTGATATTTACTGAAATCTTGATTACAGTTCCTGATGTTGACGATAGAGAGGAAATGGATGAAGATGATAAAGTATCAACATTGAGCAAGGAAGACATCCATAGTGGACTAGAATTGCGGCTGCGCTGGAATTCCGTACCTAAAACACTAAAAGAGAATGTTAACCAGCTTCGTTTTCCTTCACACCTAGACACTTCGTTGGCAGAGGCGCCTTCAGGGACGTTGAATCGTGTGTCTATGACAAATTTGCAGAAAATACCTTGGAAAAACGTGTATGGTACGTATACGTCTTACACTCCATCGGTAAAAGAGATCCAGACGTTCATCTTTGGCTCTTTGTGAGTAAAGTGTACATCCATGCATCATGCTGTGAACTTCAGAGTGTATGTGATACTGTTCATTAAGATGATGTAAGATATTTAAATAATACATCCGTAATCGATTCATTACATAATATTCCTTGTTATTTAGTGCTATCTAATACTAATGCATCGCCAGTTTTGGAAGTTGCCAAAGAAATAACGCCAAAGCCGTTCATCTCTCATTTTGCAATAAAAGAAAACGTTACTGAAACCAACACTAGGCCATGTCCCAAACAAAGTAGCTCATCTGGAAAAGCACTGGTAGAAATTGCAATGAAAGACAGAAGTATGCGAGGTTCAGATGGTAGCAAGAACGGCTTCAACATTCACAGTGGAATTGATGATTTTGTCATGCTACGAACTGGATTTCGCAAATCAACTAGTACTCCTCCAAGTACATTTGGTTATCAATATAACTGTTTTACAAATCACCACTGTGTGCTTGATAAACTGAAGGTAAAAATATAAAGAAGAGAATGACAGATTAAAAAACTTTATTTTTAGAAGCTATTGTCAAAGCGTTGAAGATTGATGAAGGGAATAAAGACAAAACTGATAATACCATTACCAAGGTAATTTCCGTCAATTCTCGTATGGTGTGTTAGTGGTAATGACTGCATTGCCCTGATTTGCTTGAGAATACTAAAACAAGAATAAGATGAAGCCAAAAATGCTGTTTGTAGCTTTATGTACACTGAAAATTGCTGGTGTGATTTTGTTTTTAAGGCAGAAGATTTGAAAGATCGTATTGAAGTTGTAGAAGTTGCTCTTGTCGGTGAACTTCAAAATGTTTACGATTATATTCAGAATCTCATTCGACCTTGTCTTGTGCAATTACAAGATGTTGCATGTATCGCACCTTCGTATTCTAACTCTAATTTAACTGGAGACTACACAAGATTTGTATTGAAACAAGAAGAGAAAAAGAAAACAGATTTGTTCGGTAAAAATTGCAGTTGTGATGACAAGAAGTATAGAATGTTGATCTGTTTACATGTTTTAGTCGCAACTGCTGAATTTGTTAGAGAATGCGGAATTGCAGTCGCATTAGGTACGTGTGCTTGTTTCGGCTTTGATCTGCCAACATTCTATTTTTCCTTCATCTTTAAGTCTTAATTATAGTACAGTTTTCTACTTTAAGGTGAACTTATCTCATCATTTTATTATCATAGACTATATGAAAACTATGTGTGCCCAGTACAGCGAAGAGCTTGACGGTGTCTTGGATCAGGTCACAGATACTTTGATGAAAACTGAGAAGAACTTGACCAGTACCAATACAATTCATCCAAAAGTCACCGCAATTCATAACTATGTGCGAACATGGCAGCCTCAACCTTCCTCGCTATCCTTAGATGATAAAATCTTGTTGATGATCTTCAGAGGATTTCAAGAATTCTCTACTAACCTCATAAGCCAGCTCCGACAACAAAAAGGCTTGAAGATAATGACCATTGAAAGAAGTAGACCTGTTCTAAATTTAATAAACAATGTTCATGTTGTCATCTGCGATCCTGCTAATATTCCTGATAAATTTCCTTGGTCTTCTTTTTCTTCGTTCATTGGGCTTGAAGATAAGACCGAATGGCTGGTCAAAATGTTTTGTGGGAAATCAATCCAAGTTACTAACTTCATTTGTCTTCAAGGCGTGACGAGTAGAAGTAAACAAGGTCCCACTGAGCACGATTTTAAAGGTAGGGAAATTCATCACCCATGCGTACACTAGTTTTAGACGCATGATAACTTGTGTGATTGCTCATCTACTTAAGATCTTTCTTTCCTGGATCAACTTCAGATGATCACGAGGTTCCAGATCAAGAGATATATACTTTGATTGGTTCATCTAACATTACAAAGAACTTTAGCCTACTACAGCGTTTGGAACAAAAATGTGGAATCACTATAATTGAGAGAGAGTATGAGAAAATCTTACAAGATCCTGTGATTACTGCTTCCAAAATGTGTCGACAACCTGATCTTATCCTGGATCAGCGATCCTGTGTCGTTATTGAAAATTTGATCAGTTTTGCCAGTGAGGATGGGTACAAGAATATTGTTGACAAAGTTCTGTCTGCCTCATTCAAATGCGAAATGTGCAATATCATCGTGGTTTGCAAGGAGAAGAGAAATTCAGCGTAAGAAACCTTTACACTACTTTTTACGTGCATGTTTTCAAATTCTTATGCCTTGGGTGATTTGAAGTTCCCTCCACATTGTGTCATTTGTAAAGTGAACGGTAAGACCCCTTGGATCGCTTCTGTTTACAATTCTAGTTTGTGCACATCTTAATCTTTTTATAGATATTCATTTGTTGGAGATGTTCAATCAAATTTGGCAAAATTTCATGGTTGCCTATTGTCGATGCAGTTATCATTTCCTCATTTCGTTGTCGACGTTTTCTATTCGGAGTCAGTTGAACATACCGCTTCTCTTGTTCGACGACTTTGTGAGTTAACAAGAGATACCAACAGTGCGTTTACGAAACAAGATTGGGTGAGACGAACTTGGTTGAGCGACGAGTGCTCGGAGGTACATTCTCTGACAGGCAGTTTTGCCAGTCTTAGCATAGAACGATTTTACGGGAGGAACTTCTTTGGAACGTTAATTTCATTTCTTATTTCTATACTTTATTTGACTTCTTTTTAAGCATGAAAGATTTTTACTTGGATTTCCATCTTTGAATTCATTCAGGTAAATACAGGATTTACATTTCTAACCCTTCCACAGATGTGTCTTGTGAGTTCAGACAACACTGACATTTCTGTTGTTTCCAGTCATGTTAGAGCAGTGGGTCTGTTTTGTTTTGCAGTGCTCAGCTTATGCTTAATGTTTTGCCTTTGAAACTACTCTTGACGATGTCTTTTGAGCGGCTGAGAAAAGCACTACCGTGGATTCCTGAAGGCTTTTTGAAGGTACGAGTGCTGTAAGGTATATATGTAATTTCTTTAAGAATACGTTTTGAAGTATTGTTATAATATTCGCTTTTGCCATGTTTACTAAGTTGCTTCATTTATATAATGCGTCTCATAATCTGAAGAACTATTAAATCATATATTTTCTTACCTTAGAATTTTAAGGAAGCCACTGATTGTGGCTCACCTGTTGAAGGAGAAGATGAAATATTTCCCATACAGATTCCTATATTTCCTGATAATGATCCCGTTGAGTTAGAATTCACCAAATATAATTTTGATCCTGTGGTTGAGGACAACGAAAGAGATGTTTACGTTGAAGATACATTTCATCCACAATCTGTAGAGCTGCCATCAAATTATTTTGATCCCAACTCCCTACCTTCTATTGTGAGGCCTCCCCAGAAACAAGATCATGACTGTTTCAAAACTTCGACATCTTCACATTACGTAGAACCAGGAAAAGGCTACCCACAACTGAATGAGTTTACCTCATCCAACACGTTTACTCAGCCTCAGGTACAGAGCTGATTAGCCACACATGTTTCTTTGCATACGATACTTTTGAGTATATTGTATATATTCAACAATCAATGCCCAGTCGTACCGGCTGGACCAGTTTAAAGTCCACGAGATGTGATAAAACGACTTTGCAAATTTCAGCACAGTGGATTCGAAACGTTCCGAAAACGTAGCCTTAAAATATTGTGGTGATATAATTATTATCTGAATATCATCTACAACCTAGTAAAACACAATAACCGAGGTACGCAGTCTCGTGCGCTTTCTTTTCAAATTTACCGTATGATTGTACATTTTAAACTCTTACGAAAATAGACTCATCTTGATGATTCGTTCGACGACAAATGTTTCTTTCATGGTAAGAGACGACGGCAAGTACGTTCACCAGTTCGCAGCACATTTGAAGAAGTTCAAACCTCTCTTATAAGTAACAAATGTCACGCCAAGGTTGGAAGTAAAGGAAAGCCAAAACTCCTGTTAAGGTAATTGTGTTGCCGCGTGAATGAAAAGGTAACTGAAAACTAATTTTCAACACTGCATCAGCAAAGTGGACAATAAAATTTAGACAAACTGTCTTTGCTTAGTAATGGATAAATTGAATTTAATACTATAGGTATATTTGCTTTTAAATCATTACTATATACATGGAATATGTTCATCGTATGTCCATCGCACTAATAAGGGCTGGTTTTCATATCGTCGTAATTGTCGTAAACATAGAGTCACGATCTTTCTAGTAGCTGAATTAGAACACTTTCCAACTAATTATATGAAGAGCAACTATTAGTTGATAATATCTAAGTTATCCATGAGATTTGGCGCTAAGAAGATAGAATATTTTGGCATTTAAGAGGGATATCGACTTTTCATTTACGACAATTACGACGATATGAAAACCAGCCCTAAGAGATAAATCGATATTATTCTAGGCCTTCGAATTTAAAACGAGGCTATGAGATGCGTGATGTTGTGGGTGTGGTACAACCTAAACCACGGAACATGCCAGATGCTGACTTGACCAAGTCTTTGCACTGCTTATCTCAACCTGGTTCAAGAGGCAATGTATGTACTGTATTTTATAGCTAGACTTGCACGCACATCTCTTCCTTTCTACATCAATTATGGTTAATACGGCCTTCTACGTTTCCCTACATATTCGATCATGAAGATATTACAATCTAACTAATAGTCTATTTATAAATGAACGCAGCTTATACAAATTATTCCAATCATTTAGATTGTAGATCATCAACGTCCAAAACAGAATGCTACAGGTAACTGAGAATCGGTGAAACCCGGACTAGCAGTCGATATTTCAATTATATTTATTGTATATTTTTTACATTCATTTTTGGTCACCATGCACGTTTTGAATCTTTTCAAGCGTTTTTAAGCCATTCGACGCATGAAAAACCTCAGAAGAAGAGAAAAAGACTGACCTATGAAATTGTTCCTGGAGCAAAGAACGGTCAAACTAAACTGGCGTTTGTTTAGAAACTTTATTTACAAAACACACCTTGAGATTTTTGATTGCAGCATTTGGCGAAAAATGTTGTGCGTATGAAGTCTAGTTGAATACACATTTCTATCATTGTTTCGACTGTCATGTTCTTTCCCATCATCAATCAGTCGCAAAGCATGCATGTTAGACCCACTATACCAGAGCCTTCTACTTTGGCAGAAAAAATCGAAACGTTTCGAAAGATTTTCAGGGCATCGCACAAAGTTACTTTGAGAAAACTGGAAAGGCAAGTTTCTAACCTCCGCAGTAGCTAACCGGCAAAATGATTGGCAAAGAGTAAATGTATGTGGTGCCTCTCACGAGAGCTTCAACTTCTGACGTGACAAATTCTGCAATTAGTGACAGGGTCCACGATCATTTATTTCCTCACGACTTGCAATCACAAATTCACAATGCATTTTTAATTTCTGAAAGTTCTCCGTTCTACTATTTCATGGCAATAGGCAAGTGCTGGTGTGGCAAACGATGATTGCAAGTTCCTGTGAGTAGTGAGTACCTAAGCCACTTGACTTGAGTGACTTGACTTGAGAAAAACGCAATGTCAGTGTGACGTCATCTTTACATAAGACACGTTGGTGTAGTATTTTGATCTTTGACTTTTCGCAATTTTACTCATTCATTAACAATTCAACATTTCTTAGCACGCTCCAAAGTCATGAGTGAATCATCTCACTTTGCTACGAAAGCTATTCACATCGGCAACGAGCCAGGTCAATGGAAGTGCCATGCTGTAGTACCACCGATATTTCTATCGACGACATTTGAAGAACAAGAGCCAGCAGTCACTTATGTAAGTCACGATCGTGATATTTTGTATGTCAAGTAGTAATCTATATTAGACTAAAATGTGTCTCTTATCCTGCGAAGTGTGAGTTGAGTTTTGAATCCCCAGTGCTGCTTACTTTCTAGTTTATTCTATCCAGTGCCAAATTATTGTCATTTTGAAAGGGAGGGAGGAGTTCTCAGGAAACCCAGGCACTTTGACACTTTAAAGTGCCAACACACCCAAGCATTGTCAAGATAGTGCTATATAGTAGGGTATCTATAGAAAGTATTCTGCAGGAAGCTCGAGAAAGACAAGCCACATTACAAGTAGTTTAAGAAAGCAACAATGACCAGAGTAGGATCTATCTTATTTCCTGACAATATTTGTATTAAAAGTGCTATGTCACTATGTATAAACAGTGAGCATGAATCCAAAGAAGTGCAGTCGACTGTATTAAAAGTTTGGGAAAGCAATAAACACTAGAAAAGCATCTGCCCTGTGCTTAGATGCAGTTTGTATTGATAGTTTGGTATGATAGGCCTGAAGTATTATGCATTGAACAAGGAGCTTGAGAAAGACAAGTGACATGGCAAATGGTTTTGTTAGACTAGTGCAGCACCTGTCTCTTGCCCAGACAATGTAGTATGAAGAATAACTCGGTTACAGGAGATCTTGAGAAGGATGTGAGACAATAGAAGGTAGCTTCAAAAAGTAACAAAGACTATGCAAAGACTAGCGCTGCACCTGTCCGAAACCCAAGCAGTGCTGAAACTGTAGCACTATATTTATATTGTGTTTACACGAAGTATTTTGCATTAGTAGGAAGCATGACAGGCATGAGAGCAAAAGAAGTAGTTTTGGTAAGCGCTAAAAGCCATAGCAGCACTTGTCTCTTACTCAAGCTTTGTTTTTATTCATAGTCCCATTTTGTAGGCTTACATGAAGTATGGGCCAGTTAGAGGGAAGCTCGATAAAGTTGAGCGGCGATGTAAGTAGTTTCAGGAAGCAATATAGACTAGAGAAGCACCTACCTCTTGCCCAGACCAGCCAAGCACTTTCTTAGCTGAGGTGCATTATAGTGGGCTTACATGAAGTATCTGCTAGAGGCAGAAAGGGCGATAAGAGGTGCTTTTAGAAAAAAGAATAAAAACCCACCTTTGTCCATGCCTGCGTCCATACATTAGCTTGAAGTTTGATTAAGACAAGTGACAATAGAGATAGTTTTGGTAAGCACAAAAGTCTAAAGCAGCACCTGTCTCTTACTCAGGATTTGTTTATGGTAATAGTCCTATATAGTAGGCTTACATGAAGTATTGTGCAGTTGAAGGGAAGCTCGATCAGGTTTAGTGCATTAGAAGCAATTTCAAGAAACATCAATGACTGAAGAAGCACCTGTCTCTCGCCCTGAACAGCCAAGCACCATTTTGGCTAAGGTCCTCTATATTGGACTTACATGAAGTATATCGCTGAGGCAGAAACTCGATAAGAGCCAATCGCAATGTGTTCAAGTGTTTTTTAAAAAAAATTGCAAAAACCCACCTCGGTCCATGCATCCAGTATTACTTACAGATCTACCCCCCGGGTGGAACTGCTGGATCGTTGCATGTTACGTCATGTCATGATTTCAGCACAACGAACGCTATCTTCGGTGGAGTGAGTCCCGCTTTACCGTCGTCAGGGAAGCTCCAGAGGGAGACCAAGCAACAGATCCTGGGCCGTGCAATTACTTGCAGATTCACTTGACCTTCTTCCAAGACTCGTGATTAGCAGCCGACTCACTTATCCCTACCTGGTTCCCCAATGGATATATGTACGTTATTGTGTTAACGTGTAATTGTGGTGGTGCAGTTGCGGGCAATGCGCATGCGCAGATCTAAAAATTTTAAAAATTAAGTTTTAAGGGTCGGAAAAAATTTTTTAACCGTATTTTAACTGAAATCTTGTTTTTTTTCTCTCTAAAGATTGTAGATAATTTTCAATCAACAGAAAAAAAGGGGGGGTTGTTTGAAAAGTCGAATCCTAGGTAGTAAGAATCAAACTAGGGAGCTCCTATTTTCAAAGCCAAAGTTATGTTCGGTGTAAAATGAAGCATTAATGTAATACGTGAAATAAAATGAAGTATTCCAAAATATCCACGCAATCTTAAAAAAAAACTTGTATTGTTTTATGCAAATAATACTTCAAGATTTTTCTTTTTCCATTGCATTCCATCATTGAAATCCCTCATGTGATCAGCTCTTTTAAAGGCTACTTTTCCTTACCTGCTGACAGACGGCGATGCTTGGCGATGTTAAGACTACGCCAGAAGTCTTGTCGCAATGCATCGGTGACTGTGGCCAATAAGATAAATAATTTGTTACGACGCTCTGCGAGTGTCATGGGCACGTCTGTCTGCTGCGAGTGAAGGCCGGTTTGCGCAGACAGACGTGTCTGGGGCACTCGCTGGGCATCGTAAGGAAGCAGTGTTGCAAACGCTATACTGGTATAAAGTATGTGAAGACCGCTTAGCGTAATGCATCGGCGACTGTGGCCGATTGT
>JAOBYK010303028.1:0-19365 GCA_025434845.1 Phenganax subtilis | reverse complement strand
ACGACTCGCAAGTGACTCTAGAATCACTCGCGAGTAACTCGCGAGTCGTGTCATGTTACTCGAGGGCGGTACTGTACTTGCTTATATACAAAAGATACTATGCCACTCTTGTGGAAAGCAGCACTATTTTTGAACCCACTGTTGTACATGGTTTCATGACTCATAAACTAACTTTAACAAATTGAATTACAGATATTCAACTGTCAAGCAGAGCATTCACGTGTGAGAAAGGAGTGTATTGACTACATGAAGATAAATAAAGACAGATTTGAAGCGGTAAGATGTGATTTGCGTATTTACTTTGAAAGAAGTACAGTACATGAATTGTTAGTAGTTGTTATAAGGTGCTGTTACGCAGTGCAAGTTTTCATGCTACTTATCCTGCAATGACATTGTGCAATGATAAGAATGATTGCTGCAATCATATCCAAAAGTAGAACCAACTCCTACACTTTGTGCAGTGCATCATAAAACTTGTCTTGCCATGATTTTGGCCTTTGCAGCAGGTGTCACACTTTGCAAGAACCCGTACAACTTGTCTTGCAAAGCAGTTGGGAGATAAGTTGCTTGAAAAAGTGTACCTTGTAACAGGGCATAGAGCATTTGTGACAATTTTAGGACTAGGACTAGTGTTTCTAGTGTAATATTCTGCTAGTTAATCAAGCTACTACCTGTATGTATGTATCCTTGTTTTCTCGGCTCTAGCTGTATATTACATTTGTTGTTTTCTGTAATTTAAACACTGGTCAGATGCTCTTAAAATAATATGTGTTTATTATTGATACCTTACCATGTGGTTAAATATTGCTGGTTGTAAAATACTAAATACAAACTTTACTTTACAATATCCATCATGTAGTTTGTAGAGGGGCCTTTCGATCATCACTTATTCAACTTACGAAGTGAAAAGGTATCTAGAGTATTTATTTCTCGTTCTTTATTAATACTATGTAAGTCTATACACAAAGTTTTTGCTTTCTTGTCAATTCAAAATAGTTTGACTGATTATTTAGGAATGGGCTGGTCAAGTGGAAATTCAAGCTCTTTCGATGTTGTACAAGTAAGGTTCACTGTGATTATTATTAGTTTGCTCATATATTGCTTTAGTGTCTCGTCTTGATAGTGTCTTTAGTTGGTTTGTCTTTACTGGTAGGTCTTGTGAGTTTCAAGTAACTTTTTTATGTTTAGGTGTGACTTTTTAGTGTACAAAGACATATATTCTGTTCCCATCAAAGCTACTGAAAATGACTATGAGAAGAAGGTAATAACTGTACTTAGTGTAGTATCTTGGTGATAGAATTTGCTGTGCTTTATTACATTATGTTTCATATTTTAGATCATTCTTTGTTATTCCAATGGAAATCATTATGACAGTATTTATCCCTTTTCTCACAAAAATAACCTTGGAGTTTGTCAGTGTAAGTTCATTAAATGATTCCTCATCAAAATAGCAAAGTGGATCTACTACAGTGCATGCATAACACATTACTTTGCAGAAATTACAATTTTGTTGATATTGTACTGTTGTAGCGTTGGTACCAGGTTTTCAATAAAAAAGTTAAGCTGTTATAGCATGCTGAGCTCATGGCAGGCTGGAATTATGTAATGATCAGCAGATGTATAAATTGAGTCAGAGTTTGTTGCCCACTCAAAAAGGATACTAAATGTTAAATGTATAATACGCATATTTAAAAGCAGTCTTTCTGCTTGTTCACTCGACTAAGTTTTGTGGTATTCATTGCATTGCATAGCCATTGTTTTTGAACTGCTGTATGATCAAGTTTTCCCGCTTCTGATGATGAAAGACCCTGAAAATAGAACAAGACAAAATGATAAGCAAAAGGAGATTAGTGATAGCACTCTGGAGTATGATGGTGGTGAGAAACATGATGAAACTGATGAAGGTTGGACGACTGTGAAGAGTAAGAAACAAGGTTGGTAGATCTTTACAGTTGAGATGCGCCAATTACAAAAATAGCCTATTAACGTTGCCGATTAATCGATCGGTCGCTGATTATTTTGTAAAATCGGTCGATTTATCGGCATATACCGATTATCGTTATGTTCTTGTTTTGGAAAATACTCCCACGCGCTTCTTTATTGTCGATTTCAAGTCACTTTTTATTAGCGGTTCGAAAGTTTATTGGGAAGTTCCAAAGTTCATTGGGAAGTCGGCAACTACGACGTAAACAAATAAAACAATACAATCCTTATCCAATGAAATTATGGTCTAGCTGCGAATAGTAGCGCATTTCATTCAAATAATTGTCCACATGGTCGACGACTAATTGTTAGGGAATGTGCACGCTACTTTCATTTGGTGTTATGTTCATAATAGTTTCAAAGAGATGTTTTTTAGATCCTGAATTCGTTTTTGCTTGCTACAGCTGTAAATAACCCGTCGTTCTCGTGTTGATATAATCATATATACAGTTTTCAGCATATTTTGCAACGAAGTTTCACACGTTACCGAACGAATAGACGAACGTGAGCTTCCGAAATTCGTTTTGATCTTTGATCGTTCGATACCTAAATACGAGCAATCGCAAGTAAGAGTTACATATTGGGCCGATTATATTTCCAATTATTATAGAATAATTGGCCGATTACCGATTATTTAAAAATGGCCTATTGATCGGCTTTTTAAATTATTTTCTAGTTAATCCGCGCATCTACTTTTTGGACTCAACAAATCACTTTTGTAGTTTTAGTTTACATTCATACAGTCTATCATGCTGTACAAATAGTGTACGTTAGCGTTTTTTTTATCAGGAAAATTGTCAACTAAAAATCAAAAAAGTACAGAGGCTTTTTCAGACCAAGCGCCATTATCACCAGCGTCTTCAAAACTGACTTGGGAAGTGATGAGATCGGTTGACCCTGACAGCTATAGGAATATTGAGTTGGAAGTTTGGGAAGAGGCAAGAAAAGGTGAATGTAGCAGAATTTAGACTTGTGCGTGTAATGACTATTTTGGTGCCAGTAAGTGAAAAATTGAATAGACATTTTAGACCAGCTGTTTGTGAAACGACAGCTACATTGTAGCGTATCAGTACCATAGTCTCAGTATTCACTACTTCCTGCTTTTAAGTAATTTATGATCAATGTACTGTAGAGCAACAACAGAAAGACCAAGCTGTTGCTGCAGCATATCAGTTTAAGAAAGGTGATCGATGTCAGGTATGTAAGCGCAGCAGTTCACTCTGACAGCTGGAATACACATACCACAGTCATATAATACTGTTAAAGGGAACTCCAGTCCAGAAGCAAGTTGGGCTTAAATAAAAGGAAAGACCTTGAATAGACTATCTGTGAAGTATTTCGGTCTGATTGTAAATAATAAAGGAGAAATGCTTCATCAAAGTTTGTAATTTTTCTGCCATATTATCTTTTTTCTGGCAGACGCATGAGCGGTCAGCGCGCTAAATTTGTGACGTCATTGAGTGCTTCGAAGCAAGATCGTAGTTCGCGGTACATTGAAATTTTCATGTTCTGGCGCGCTATAAAATTATGTTAAATAAATTTGTTTCAGTAAAATGTCACATTATTCTGTTCTTTATGCAAAAATGGTAGTCCAAAGACTAATGGCACAAATACAAGTTATCACAGAGATTGTCAACATATCATATAAATCGTGCCGTCTTCAGAATCGGACTCGGAACTCGAAATTCGTCTGGACTAAAAGTAATAGCCCAAAACTTCACCGTTGTGCAAAATATTTGGATCCATATTATTTACACTCTTACTTGAAGAAGTGGAGTCACTTGAATTTAAAACTTCGCCCCTATATGAACTTAAATTATCGACATTCACGATGAAATACATGGTTTGTCTTTATAAGAACATACCCGCACTTACTGCGAAGCACTCAATGACGTCACAAATTTAGCGCACTGACCGGTTATGCGTCTGCCAGACAAAAGACAATATGGCGGCGAAATTAGCGAAAATCTCAAATTTGACGAAGCATGTCTCCTTTATTATTTACATTCAGACCGAAATACTTCACAGACAATCTATTCAAGGTCTTATCTTTTATTTAAGCCCAACTTGCTTTTGGACTGGAGTTCCCCTTTAATGAAGTTATTTCAAACACTATAACCATTTTTACTCTAGGTGAAGCATCCATTTGATGAGAAGTACTACTTAGCATTCATCGATGATGTTTTTGAAGAGAAGTGCAAGGTCAGTCGCATCATAACTGCAAGATTTTCGTTTGCAAATTTACACGTGCGTTAGGCTTACGTTCTTAGAAGCTGGAACTAGTTGATATGAACTATCAAGCCTGTTACTGAACAACTACTGGATTTGGCTTTCGTATGATATCAAAAATTATTCTGAACGCGTTCAAGGTTATCTGCCTTAGCGAAGCTGAGGTGGATAGGATTGACCGAAGGACTAAATTCTTGGTATCATCGGGAAACGGAATCCAGCAAACAAAAAACGGACTCTATTAATATTTCAAGTATTTTAAAACGGTACTATGGGCCGTTTTATTTATTTTATTTTCACGCACTGCTACTGAGGCACGTTATTGTCCGCGCCAGGGCTTGGGCACTACAGCGTTCGCGAGGCACATAAGCTAACATTTTGTAATGAGCATCGAATATTGAGAATAACCCGGCGCTCGCTGA
The DNA here is from genome assembly GCA_025434845.1 of Phenganax subtilis. Lineage (NCBI taxonomy): Eukaryota > Metazoa > Cnidaria > Anthozoa > Malacalcyonacea > Clavulariidae > Phenganax > Phenganax subtilis. Next base: position 14,731 of record JAOBYK010303028.1, on the reverse strand, counting down.
CTAATCAGGAACGAGAAAACATACTAGATGTAGCATAATAGACGTTAGTGTTTCAGCGTTAGAATGCTGCATTAGAAACAATTGCGTACGTTTTAGGCTTCTAGCCTTGAGTAAAACTTGTACACTGAAATTGGTCTAACAAGTACAAGAAGTCGTTTTCGGCTCAAAAGTGGCAGCGATTTTTGCACGTAGCTAATACAAAACTATGCAGCATAATTTACAAACTTCACAGGTCTATATTTTCCACACTGTATGCTACATTTTGCTACCACACTTTGCCATTTCGTTAAGTTAAGATGCTCTTTCGAGCTGTAGCGATGGATTTACCTGAATCAAACCGTTCAGTCTATGATACAAATAGTCCGGTGTATTTTTCTAACAGATACAGTGTAACTGTAACTATATGCCGTACTGTAAGAAGCACTGACCTTTATCTGGACTGAGTGCTTGGGGTCAAAATCACTGACCTTTAAGTAACCTGGACTGAGTGCTTAGGGTCACAATGTGTCCGCATCATGCTCACGCCATATAGGTCTTGCCGGCGATGAAAATTACCGCAGACCGACACTTGTTTTTGTTTGCGGGTAAATAAAGTTTCTGCAAAAAGATTGCCGAGTGTCTCTCTGTAACTATTTCTTTGGATTTTTTGCGTGGCAGTGGTTTTTATGTCTTGTGAAATGATAAGTATGTGTTTTTCAACACTGAATATACTTGTAATGCGTGCAAGAAGTTGTATATGCAGTCTTACCGCGTGTCGTTCGAGTTGTGTGTACGATATAAAATTTATGATTTAGCGATTAAAATGCTTGCTCCACATCCGTAACTTCGCTTATCTTCCCCTTAAACAAGCCTTCGCACTTCGTATAAACATAAGTCATCAAATGTGCAAACGTATTTCTTTTACAGCTCTTTTTCGCAGCTTGTATATTCACAATTTGTCCACTCAATTTCAATGCTAATGACGTGAGCAATTACATTGCTTCTCTCCATCTTGAAGTCCTGAAAAACAAGTATTTTGTTCAAATCATCACGCTGTAGCACACAAGATGTGGAAAGCTCTAAATGTAATTTTTTTCCACAAGGTTTTCCAACATGTTTTCCGAACGCGCTCAAATCAGTAAATCTAAAACGAAGCAGGTTTCCGAGCCTTTTGTAACTGCAGGTCAGCCAATTTCGCATGAGCGGTAGGACCTATATTGCGTCGGCACTGTGCAGACACTTTCTGCCAGTAAAAACATACTGGAGCACTCAGTCCAGGTGACATAAAGGTCGGTGGTAAGAAGAGAAAATACGAGCCTTGTAATATTCTCTGCATTTTTTTGTAGATTTGGATCCCTGAGTTAAAGGAGAGGTAAAGAAGCTGATAGCCTTCACATGTTTTACATTGCAAATACAAATATTTTCAAATGAATAAACAAAACGATGTGTAACTATTTTGCATTAATAAGCCTATATCGTGAAAAGTTGAAGTCCACTTACTTGTAAAAGGCTATAACATTCAAATGTTTGTTTAGGAAAATAATGCCTTTCTTTCGACTAAAAGCAAAAGAACAGAGTGCTAATTCTGGTTATCGTGAGTTGTCAGGTTATTACAAGAAACAAGACAGTTCTCAATCTCAAGAAAGTAGTAGTCCTCGTAAGTACAGTAAAATCTATACCGCCAAGTTTCAGTGTGTGCCATACGAAGTAATACAGTGTAATTTTTTGCTGTTTACTAAAAACAGTACAAACCGTAAGTGCTCGTTTTCGCACCGCGGGGCTTATTTTCTGATTCTGAGCGCGGCGATTAATGGGAAGGGGAGCCTAACCGGGAGCGGTGCTTATTAAATAACTTTAGACTAAAGGTTCACCCCAACAATTTTTATTGCTCAAAAACCCAGCAAATTAACAAAAACTGTTTCCATGATTTGTAGTGTCAACTGTTTACGTGTTATACAGCGTCAATTGTTTGTGTGGTGTAGCCTGTCAAGTTAAGTGCCGCACCACAGTTGCAAAGGAGCGGCGCTTATTAAGCTTTTCTCATCCTGAGTGGGACGCTTAATCGGGAGCGGCGCTCATACGAGTATTTACGGCACTGCACCTGTACTGTGTAATAAGAAGAATTTCCTAACGTAAAAACAAACGCTGTTTTACTGGGGCCAGTTGTATAAAACTCTTAACCACGTTTTAACTGCGATGTTGTTGTTAAAAAGTTGTTGAATCTTGAATACGTGATTCTGGTTGGTTACTATTCGTTCACAACTTAAACTACGTTCATATAGAACCGGCCCCGGTACATTAGGTGCAGCTGTGGTCTGCGAACACTGTTTCCAAAAGGGCAAACCACACAGAATCCAGGGGAGATTTTTCATAATATATTACTACCCTGTAAATCATTGGGTTTTAATTACACTTGAAATGATTGAATGAATATTGAATACCATGATTACAACTAAACGCTTTAAAGTACCTGAAGAGTGGGTATCCACTGACTGATCAACTCTCATTTTCTCAGTTCTCTATGCACCGTCTTCACTCTCTCACAAACACGTGACTTAATGTCTCAATCTGATTCTTGCCTTCGATTACGTCATGCACTTTTGTCAACAGCAATGGTCAACAGTTTGTCACCAGTGAACTGTAATATCAACTGGAACGATAACTCCATAGGAAAGCGCCTATAATTGGATGAAGCCAGCCGGATCACGAGCATTTTGTCATCACCCCCGGAAACGACCATATATTTTTGTCTTGGTTCTATGTGTTTACACCATAAAAACACTATTTTTTCTTTGGCTAATGGCTCAATTTTTGTGAAACTTTGAAAATAAGTGTATTTAACACAGAACTACACTATTTTGGAGGTTTAGACACTTAAGTGCATCTCAAACTTTCAAAAACGCAGAAAAAACGGCAAAAATCACGCGGACTTCTTGTAATTTTCGTGTTTACTTCAACTTTTTTTGATAACAGTATAATTTTTTGTCAAACTTTATTGCATATAATATAAATTTAACTGTCACTCTTTAAGGTTACATGTATTTTACAAAACAAATGCAAGACTTAAGTTCCAAACTTTCTGGATATAAAATTCTTTTTGTTTCAAGAAAAATTTAAAAAGGACTGGAGCGACCTGCATGGCTGCCAAATTCTGGCTTCAATTCCCCCCCCTGACTTATCGTTCCAATTGGTATTGCAGTTCACTGTTTGTCACTTATTCAGTCACTTACCATGCCAATCAAATGGATAAAATCATATAGAATCTTGCTAAATCAAACTAAAGGTAATCATATTTTGTCAACTGCAGGCTGGAAAATGTCCGGCAGCGCCACTGCCAGGAAATTTTTCGCAAAACTTACTCGCAGAAAGATTTTTGTTCATAATTTATTTTGAGTTCTGATTGTTACAAAGCTATCCAGGATAGCCTATCGTAATGATTTGTGAACTAGAAACATTTGTTTATTTTGACATTAGTCTTGTTCTCTTAGTTTAAAAAAACTGTCGTAGGAAATTTTGAATTTGTTTCGCAGGAAAATTTTTTTCCGGATTTTGCTTCCAGGAAGAATAATATTTTATCCAGGCCTGGTCAACTGTCCGATTCAAACACATTTATTCAGTCTGCACTGATTATTGTTATTAATCAATAAAGTGCCGTGTGGTTTCGAAGTTGTAAACGGGAAAAGCAAATTTCAAAGTTATTGTCAAGAAACATGATAATTGGTTTGGTAGAATACGGTTAAAGCGAGGTTCTTTGATTCGTTCGCGAAACATGAGCATTTTACTCCTTCATGTAGGTGGAAGTGATGACCAAAAAGGAAATCGCAGAAGACGATCAAATCGAAATAGAAAGGTGAGCTTTTTGTTTTTCAACATTCGCTCTAGTCAACAAACGAGTAATGTACATAGTTGACATCTTTTGTTGTCGTGTTTGAAGCTATTTAAAGCACTTGCAGGAGTGTTGGATTATGTACTATTGAAAGACGAGCAGGACTTCCACTCCTGGGGCCGGTTGTTCAACGGTGGACTAGCGTTAAACCTAGGTTTACCCAGCTATATTAATTTGCGTCCGGTTGTTTTAAAACTTTCCAAGTTAAGACTCTATTGATCCAAATAAAATTTGTTGCAAAACATTTCCAAGTTAATAAAAAGCAGTTTTTAAGTTTGCTTCAAAGTTTGACTTTACCCAGGATTAACCTAACCAGCTTTTGAATAACCACATAATGCATTCCAATCAAGTACATCGATGTACATCCGATTAAGTACATCGCGTAAATTTTTTGCTATTTTTTTCAATTTGTCTGTTTTTATATCAACAATTTGGTCGTAGAATAAATCTCTGTTCTTACTTAAAGTTGCTTTAAAACGAGAAATAATCGAAGTGCGAAAATTTCCCTTATGTTTTTGTTTGTTTTTTAAGGGAAACGCTAACGAAGTAAACGAGAGAAGTCAACAAGAGATTCCGATACAAGTGAGTTTCAAAATATTCCTTTTGATAAAAGATGAATATACAGTACATAGAGACTTCACACCCAATCGTAAGTTGCAATTATTGCGCGTTTTATCAACTACAACAATATCAAAGGTAGTAATGCTGATAGTTTCAGCAAATATAAAATTGAACTAATTCCGAATAAAGAGCTCATGATTTAACTTATGATATATTTAAATTTGTATATTTCGAATCAATCGTTTCATCTTCAGCAATATTTATAATTAAGTCATATATAGCTACAGTTAACGACGTCATTGTAAATATTGCTGAAGATGAATCGATTGATGCGAAAAATACAAATTTAAATATATCATGAGTTTAATCATGAGCTCTTTATTCGGATTTATTTCAATTTTATAGTAATATACAGTTTAGCGTTTACTTGAGTTTATCATAAACATTTGGGTCACCCAAGTGACTGGCTCTATTTACTAGAAACATAAATTCAATGTATTTATTCTATGCTGGGATAAGGCTAAAATGTATTTGTGTATTTTTAGGTGAATGAAAAACTGTGTTCGGTGGTAACAAATGTACCTTTAAATTTTTCTGCAACATTTGCGTTCTAGGACGAAAGTTCAGGGAGACAAAAAGCAGACAGGGGAGATAGAAACAGACGACGTCGAAAAAACAGCAATACTGCAAGATCAAAAGAAGACAGAAGAGAGAGCAATCCGAATGATGGTGTAGGCACTCAGGTCAGAATTTAGAAATATGTTCATCAACATTTTGAGTAGGCTTCACATAGCAATATAACAGTGCCACTGAGTCTGCTTTCTTTCCAAATGACTTGTGAGACTGTAAACTAATTTGATATCTCGTAGATCGCTTTCCCGCAGGATCATGGATTGGTTGAGGTGCCCGCATTTCCTGCTCTTCCTAAAAGAAACGATCACACTACAACGGTTGGTTTTAATATATTCATTAATAATATTGATACTAATCACGGCGTAGTGTGGATTCTAAAGCTTGTAACATTACTCTATATGTTTCTACAACAACCAAGTCAAACGAAGATACTCTCACTGCTTTTATTCCTATGACATAACTATCTTTATGACATAGATTTTCGCATTTACTCCGCTTTAGGAGAAAGTGGAGTCCGACAGCAATACAGATCCAGCAACGTTTTGGAGAAAACGAAGAGAAGTCGAACAAATAGAAAAGACGACCGAAACGAACGAAAACAGTCTCAACACTGACTATTTTGATGAAGCAGCAGAAGCAACCTCTTTCTCGGAGCCAAGCTTTATTTCAACTGAAGACAGTTTACTCAGCGAAGAAGGTGAATATATTGGCAAGGATGATACGGTGGAAAGTCCAGTGAAACAGGTGCAGAATGAAGAAACATTTCAAACTTTATGCGAAAATGTTCCACAAGCAGTATTTCCTGAAACGTCTCATGAAAGTCCACCCAAAATCCATCAGACAAATGATGTGGAAAATTATCAAGAAATTGGGGAAGAACTACTTCCTGAAATGCCTCAGGATGCGGCTCAAGAATCACATAAGGACACAACAGATGATGTAGCTGAGGTAAAGCTACGGACAATCGAGAAACGTGTGAATTGGCTGGATTTACAGGGCGAAGAACACAATTCTTCAGTGTATTCTGTTGGTCATAATATCCCTAATAACTATGAGAGTATGAATGTGAATGCAAACAATGAAAAACTGGAGTCAAGTGCACAAACATCCTCTCCTAGCTATATGAATAATAGATCGCCAATAAAAGAAACTGTCATTGATATCGAAGATGAAAAAAGTATTTCCGAGAATCAAAATTATAATTTAATGAATCAAGGTCTATTTGATCCACATGGAAACTATGAAATTCTCAAGAATCCTGCTAGACAAGAAGCTGACCAACTGCATCCTCCGCCAGCAAGTTTACGTACGTTTTTCTATACTCATTGTTACTATATTACTATCATCCTGTACAGGGTGTATAGAAAAGACCTTTAGAAATATTTGCCTATTGTTTTAACTTCAATGACTGAACACTACGCTAACCCTCGAAGGCGTAAACACGCATAATTTGATGGAATTCTATCGTGCAGTGTTGCTGTAAGAGGAAGGAGCGAATAAGCTTGTTCGTACCGCAACGTAGCTGTCGATATTCTAGCTATCCGTACGCTTAGCACGTTGCAGGCCAAGGCCGGATTTTGATGTAAATACGAGGGGAGGTGTCAAAGTTTTGGGGGGAGGTGCATTTATTTTAGTAATTTTGGATTTAGGCTTTGTTGCATGTTTTTAGTAATGGGAACAAGATTATTTTCAATTTCAAGTGAGGTGCAATTATTATCAGGGGAGGTGCAAAACTATCTAAGGGGAGGTGCGCACCTCCCCTCAAGATCCGGGTATGATGCAAGCATTAAAATTATAACAAAGGAACATTTCTAAAGGTCTCGTTTTTGATACACCCTGTGTAACACCACCGAGGTCAAATGATCCATACAAACAGCAATGAATACAAGAAAGTAAACTAACTCAAACAAAGCAATTGTAAACATTTGGAAGCCTTTGAGTATTTATCATCTCGAGGAATTTTGTTTTGTGTAACTTGATAACTTCTTGTAGTTGGAAAGTCAGCTAAATAAGTTTGCATTTATTAAAAATATTTCATGTGACGTTTAGGGTATACACAGTCGGAAAATCCAGTGCTAGAAAATGGGACGACCAGCGGACATGAAACATTGGTAAGAAAAGTTTCACTGTCATCTTTCACCTGTAGTTCGGTTATCGGATGAAAAAACTGTTTTCTAACAAACTTTTTCTTACAAACTGTTTTCTAAAAACTAGTAATTTTGTTTCATCTGATGAATGTCATTGAATCGCACGTAAAATTTAATTATCAGTGTACCGTATACACCATTTGTTTGATCTAACGCTTTTATATGGTGCATTACTGTTCTCCGGTAAACGGTAACGCAGCTTAGGGCCTGTTTACATGGAGGCGAGTTACTTGGCTAACCGAGTAACTCGCTTTGCCGGACGAGCAAGCCCTGTATTTACATGTAACCGAGTAACCCGGCGTACACTCCAATCAGACTCCAAAATAGGGAACAGCGCTTTCACTTTGAAGGAAATAATGAGGTAATAATGACAGGTGTATGCGAAGTGATGAGAATTCTCATGGCCTAGCCGGGTTTCCCGTCGAAAAGTGTTTACATGGATCAACCGAGTAACTCGCCTTGCCGAGATCTCGGCGGAAAGAGCCGGGATCTCGGCAAGGCGGGTAACTCGGTTGTTCCATGTAAACAGACAGCCGGGTAAACTACTTATGATATAGAATAGCCGAGATCTCGGTCGAGCCGAGTAACTTGTCTAGCCGGGTAACTCGCTTCCATGTAAACAGGCCCTTAGTGTTTAGAACTTTGAAGTTAATCATATTCGCCAGAAGTCGTGCTTGAATAATTCTTGTTTGAATCGAGCTTTAGTTAAAATTTACCTCGTGCATGATTTAGGACTACGAAGTTGATGACATGTTACCCGTAGCACAAGAGAATGAGACGCCGTTGGTTCAACTCAAGAATGGAGTTCCCTCACCCACACCTGATCACCTGCCTGTTGTCACACCAGCTGTAATACAAGCTGAAATTCTAAGTGGAAACATCACTTATTCCTCTGATCCAGAGGGAAAAGATCTACCTAAAGGTTAGATTTCATACTTTGAGTGGCGAGAGAAGGGGCGATAGAAAAATAGTTTGACTTACTTTCTAGCAGCTCTTCCTCACAAGAAAAAATGTCTCTGCTCCAAAACCTAGAAACGCCACTAGACGTTTCTTGAACACATCTAACTGGTTCTATTTCGTCTTTTAGATATGGATATAGTTCGTCATTTGTACAATTTTGGTATTCAAGTGAGTTCTGTATTTAACCCGCTAACTTAGACTTTTTGTCACTATCCTTCTCAAACTGGACAACGCACTCCACCGTTGTCTATAAATACCGTAACAGGTTCAGATTTGACTTTCACTGCTAATGCTACTACATGTCGCTGGCCAAGCTAGTACTGGATAGACGCACCTTCCAGTACTCCGTATATATCTGATTCTTATTATTGACTGTTACGACCACAGTTTGACTTGTTCGTACAAATTTTTCAAAAGTTGTTTAAATTTATTTTCAGATGTACCACTATATCAATGGTATGAACAATGTGTTCCCAGGCAGTGCTCCACTCTACCCCTTGATGTCACAAAATGGCATGTATGCGATGCAGCAGCCATATCAGAGCCGAGCTATGGTGATGCCGCCGAATATCTATCCGCAAATGCAGGTAACACGACGAAATTAGTCTTTTACTACTTTCTTTGCCCTTTCTTCGCGAAAACTTTTTAATGCTGTGTTGATTTGTTATTGTCCGCATATTTTTTACCAGTGTAGGTGCTTTTTGATCCTCACCCTATTATTCCGTTCACATCATAATCAACTAACCAAATACCAGTTATAACTGAGAATTCATTTCATTTTTTTCCGCTCTGGCTTACTGTTTATATTTTCCTGTTTGTTTACGTTCGCTTTGGCGGAATGACTGGGATACACTAAATAGGGTTCATGAAATTAATTTGCAATTCGTACTTCGATATTCTACCTACGCTTTTGTCGATCAGTTCTTTGGTTGTTCTATGGTATGTTGACTTTTTGTTTCAGCAAGCAGGCCACGAGGAGAGTTCACATCAACAAAATTCCGGTGAAGAAACGGAGGAAAATAACGATAGTCCTGGGTACAAACCAAGCAGCTCTTTGCACCAGTCCCCACAGTATCAGGCGAGTCAGGTGATGCAAGCTGCAGCAGCACAGCAGCAAGCTATGTTTAACATGAACTATGGTCAAATGTACGCTACCGCTGGTCATCGTCCACTGTACGCCAACTACAACATGTTTCCCGTTCAACGTGCCACGTACAGATACCCACCCAACAAAGGTTATAATCGTCAAACAGGCAGGAAGTACAACAACAGATATTATAGAAATGATAATCAACCTAATGCAAAGTTGCAAAATGTGCAGTCTGGTTATGGGCTATACCCGAAACAAGCAGAATAATTGTTGGTGATTGTACTGCACGAAATTCGATACAGGAAAACTTCCAAATCGTTTCTTTATTGGACTTAACACCAAACCTTAGTTCGTATGTATCATTTCAAAACGTGTCTTTAAATTCGATAGCTGTGCACTTCACCGTTATGTTACCTGTCTGCCAGTGGCTCCTGAACTAGATCAGCGGTTAATAAACGAGGGAGATGCTCCCCCGTGCACCATAGATCTAGTATGTCTGTATAAGAGCCTCTGACAACCAGGATACTCGTACGGTAGCTAGCACAACTGATCGGAAAGAATTGGGAGAAGTCCTCAAGCACTGTTGAACCGATACTGAAATACAAAATGTTAAAACGCATCGTCACTACAAAGAAAGTGTCACAATTTTAAAGGAAATAGTAGCTGAAGTTATGATTTTCCGTTGTAAAGCGATATTTTGAAAAACTGAAAATTTTTTGTTGATTTTTTTTTAGTCACGTTCGGTGAGATTATGTAATGTTCATATTACATTGTTGCAGTGGAGTTTATTTTTGGAAGTTGAAGTAAATTATAAGTCATATAATATTATGTAACTTTTTTCAGTTTATGTGTAAATGTTTTGATGATTATTATAAAGTGACTAGGCTATTGATCAACAAATTGATGCGGTCTTTTTTCTGGTGCTGAAACACCTATTGCATATTTCTTTTTTTTGCGTTTTGTTAGCTACTCGGTTGCAGTTGCTAATGTAACTTCAGCGACACTATAACCCACGGACTGAAGTACTGCCAGCAGGGTTACCGCATTTTTATTTGACGAAGCGCTGCCTTCGTACTAGCGCCGCATTTTGAGCAAAAAATTAGCAAGGCCTATTTTCCATTGGGGCCGCTCTGCCCGTGTAGGCGGAGCAGATATTTTTAAGCATAAGTGTGCATATTTAAAGTGTCCGCTTTGCCCGAATGGCGCGGCAAATAGGACAAATCGATGTTGACAGGCCCGTCGGAATGAAATTTGTATTGGGGAGGGGGGGGGGGGCTCTGCCTATTTCTCTACCCTCGTATATTTTTAGACAGAATCTCTGTCTGTTTTCTACAGAAAGTGTTTCAGAGTGTCATAATACACTTCCCTTACTTAATTGTTTTTGTCAGGTTTTCGCTCTTTGTTACTTATCAGGAGATTTTGGGGGAGATATCCCCCCAGCAGCACCCCGCTTCCGACGGGCCTGGATGACCTTGATCGGCTACGGCAACAGTGTAGCATTTAATTAATAATGTAACAGCTTTGATTTTACCGTGTATGCGCTTTAATCGATAACGAGTTTTAATGCTTTACTGAAGAAAGTTTTGTCGGCGTTCGACCAATCAGCACACGTACGCGCTATTTTATGGACAAAATTAACATAATCTAATCTGCAAGCAAAATCAAATATTTATTAGCGAAGTATTTATACACACTTCATAAAATAATTCTACTTTATGGGATTCAGCTTCAACATGTCTTATTTCCTGGGACGAAACGTACAAAGCAAAATATAAGGCTAACATTGCCATAGTTACATTACTAACGGTATTTGCAATCGCATAACTACGTCTAAAACTAGGTATATCTACTCACAAAGAAAGTGTATTCATGATCGCAACATGACAATAGCACCCACAACTACACCTACAGTTCAGCTTTTCCCAGCCACCTCCGCAGATGCTTTGATTGATATTTAGATGAAGTATCGCCCTAAGAAAGTTAGAGCGTGAAGTGGACGGGTTGAAGGCCCTCTCCTGTTAATTTCAGTCAACCACAAAAGCGTTCCGCACTTACGCAACCTGAAGAAACTTCAAGTACGAGATTGTTGTAGGCTCTGTGGAGAGGGCTTCGCCCGTGTGTAGCCAAGTTTGAGGCAGCATGCGGTGAACTGGTAGCTCCATGTTTAATGCATTTTAGCACTACAAGATTGATCAGCTATGACTCGATTTATTCGATACAAAACAAAAAGCAAGCCCAGTAACACACCAATGACCATGGTATTGTACAAGTTCAGTTGAGAAGGGAGAGTTTTAAAATACTTAATCTTAGATTTTAGAATACTGCATCATAAATTTCCACTACCCAATTTCTTGTTGGCTTTTTCACCATCGTCACCTTCGCCATTTTTACCTTTGGGGAAAAGACGAAGGCAGAATAAGAAAAGAAACAGGAACAGCCTCCATTTAAACTACTGTATTTTTCAATCTGCAATAACGAAGTCATAAAAACCTATATCATTTTACACGCACATATTTCGCGTAAAAATATATTTTCTTTGATTCAGATCCTAACGCCGCCCACATCTCAACCAACTATCCAATCTGTACGATAGGTAATTTGTGTAAAATAAAATACATAAAAATAACCATATCAGGTCATTCCAGTTCATACAGCATTATGTTTACATGTTTTTCCTTCCTTAAAATATTCACACAGTTGTCTGCTATGGATTCCCGATATTAGCACTAGTTCTTAGTCGATTCGCAAAACTAAGAATTTAAAAGCAGTTCTCCAACAGCCTCGGTTCACTACTTTGGAACATGATGATTGGCTTTGCAAACCGGGAGTACAATTCTATAGCTAGCAGATTGTATTTGCAAGCTCGACGAAACGAATAAGTCGCAAACACAGCGCTGTGAGAATTTGGAAAAGAATTGTGTTGTAATCTTTGATAGACTCTGCTATAGCTACACGGTTGTTGCAGAAACTTTATCGCTTGACAACAAAATGCCGGCAAAAATTCCGGAGCTAAGTAAAAATGCCACAAATAGAGCAATGCGCATTGTTTTATCAGTCTGATGAAGTATATCGTTGCTTTCATCTTTTTCATCTGAGTAATTAGTTTGTCTATCACTGTTCATTTCCTGTTTTATCTTATCACTGAATTCATTCGCTTTATTTCTCACTGTGTCCCAAGATGATCCCTCAAAGCTGCCTAGAATGCAAGGAATAATCTTGGTCATTTTACTAAATGTTTCTCAACTCAAATTTTGTGAATTTTCTGGCTGAATCGACATCTTTTCCTCAAAGCATGCGTATTTATTAGAAATCTATCACAGGCAGTCTGATCATACAAACAGGTTGCGCGCAGAGGATCTATTTTCAGAAATGGCACAACGAAAAACGCTTTTACGATTTTGAACAAGTCGGCTTGACGGTAAAGGTTTCTCAATTGTTTAGAGTTACCAAACTTATATATCGTTATACCGCAGAACGAATCGAGCTAGATAGGAATGCGAAACGGATGTAAGTTGTGAAGTTTTGAAAAACACTACCTTTACTTTTAGTTTCGTTGACTCCATTTACGGTTCCTTCAAGATCTTCATCCAGCTCTGCCAAGGCAGTGATCAGTGCTCTTTGTTTTTCAGTCAGATATCTACATTTAAACATACATGGATAGATTGCCTTAAATAGTCAATTTAAGTTGGTCAAGGAGCTTGACAAAATTCTTTTTTGTTTAGTTTGCACGCTGACACGGTTATCCGACACACTTTGCTTTCTGCATATTGAAGCAGTTTTCCAACAGCTTGCATGTTTTAGTTTAGTGCAGATATTTCAAAATAGCGTACACAAAATAAGTTGTTTGTGCACATTTCTTTACCACCCAACTTAAATTACGTAGATATGGTTAAGAAGTTATGCATGTACAGTTATTTTCCCACTCCTTTGAAATAAGTCAACGTCACAGACGATATTCTTTGATTAACTATGATTCAACATATAGAGAAACCTATAATGGAAGTTTACAAGTCCTTTTTAACGCTTGAATGTAAGTTAAATCGGAGAATCATTTTTGAATCATGTAATTCATTGTATATTAAGGACACTTAAGCTACGTTTACACGACACCGGTTCCGTACAGTCACAACACCGAATTCGTTCAGTACTGGTCTATTATATTAGAGTGTTAAGCTCTAAAGTCGTCTTTGTATGGGTGAAGTTGATGTCATGTAAGTGCGCAGAGCCGGTCTCGTGTAAACGCAGCTTGAATTAACACCTCAGATAAAGTCTACGACCGGTTAAATAAAATCTAAAGTTCCACAAAGACGAAATTTATTTGTGGAATTGTCTACATTGTTCTTTTGTTAGCGTAAGTATAAAATGCCCTTCGCACTCACTGACGAGGAACTCATGTTGGAAATAAGGACCGCATGCATCGTTATAACAAAAATACATCCAAGAACTATTATATTAAGTTCTTATACCTGGGAATATGTATCGAAAAATGAACAATATGATCTCCTCTACCAATGCTGTTTAGTCGTGGAATTCCTTTTCCAGACAGACGAACTTTCTGGTGTGATTGGGTTCCTGGTGGAATCTAAATAACATTGTCATGTATAGTTTTGCGTTACCGTTCATGAACCAACTTATCATTGAAACTCTCTATTTCGATATGATATGGATGAAGTTGGAAATTGGATTTGGTTTTAATCAATTACCTTAACATCGACGTCTCCGTGTAGCCCAGGCACTCTTATAGAGCCTCCCAAAATTGCCTTTAAAATTGAATACCATGCATGTCAGTTAAATATTTGTGTATGTAAGAGTTATAGGATGAGGCTGAGCAGGATATCCAAAATTATTTAGACCGAGGTTAAAATAAACCGGCGAAGCGAAACTGAAATGAAATGTCGTTACCTGAGTATAACTGACTTTCGCCGTAGAATGAACATTTGCTCCATCACGTTCAAATATTTTGCTGTTATCAACCTAAAATACCACAAGTTTTTGATATAGACTTGAAACAACGGTTAGGCTACGTTGACAGAAGGACTAGCATGGTCACCACACCAAATTCAATAACTTGCGAGCCGTCCCAGACCTCGCAAACGAGGTTACCTTGTTTATGTAAGAAGTTTGGGACTGCACGCAGACTGCGAATTCAACCGTTTTTTTGGATGTGTTTACTCTTAAAAGTCGTAGCCTGATAATACCTTAAATGTTATAAATATTTCACCACCGCCCATTGGCATTCTCACTGTCTGACCATTTTCAATTCCTGGTGAAAAAGACAGATAGGATTTAAGAATTTTACAATTTATTAATAGAACTAGGGATCCAAGGATAGTGCAAAGTTTCAAAAGGCAAACGCTGATAAACATGCATAAGAAAAAGCTTCGCATGATGCCACAGTCGCCCAAATAGGTCTCATGAAGAATTGACGAGGTAGTATGATCACATGACGCACATTTAAACTACTGATTCGTCTGG
>JAOBYK010302917.1:0-19382 GCA_025434845.1 Phenganax subtilis | reverse complement strand
ACAGCCTTCCCAGATATCTTTCGAATGATCTTGAAAGAATCCAAAAACGGGCTATGCGTATAATTTACCCTTCTAAAGCCTATGATGAAGCCATGTCATTTGCAGGACTGATCTACCTTTCTCATCGCCGTCAACAAAGCACCGATAAACTTTTCCAACAAATTGTGATCAATGATGCTCATAAATTACATAATCTACTGCCTCCTATCAATGACACTGCCGTAAATCTAAGGAACAAATCTAAGTTTATAATGCCCAAGATTCGAACACACCGTTTCCAGAGTAGTTTTATAATATCAACTCCTTGAATTCTTAATCTTAATTCTTTAACTTTTAAATATTTAATACCAATAAGTCTTATACTAGTATACTTTTATAATAGTTTTAAATTTATATTTCTGTAAACTTTACTTAATTCAGCCTCCGGCTGCAATGTTTAGTAAATAAACTAACTATCTAACTATCTATCTATCTATCTAATAATTCTTTCAAAATTTTGATTTTCTTCTTTTTCTTTTTCTTTTTTCTTATGTAATTCTGCTTTCCTAAGCCTAAAAATACTAACACCCTTTAGAACAGCATTCTCTACTAAAGGTTTAACTTTATTCCAAACCATAGTTTTCTCTGGAATAGGTAAGTTTTTCCACTTCGAAAGATTCTCCTCAACATATTTAATTAATTCTTTATTTTCTGAATAATGTTTTTTAATAATATTATAAAAAGCCTGAAAATGAATTTACTTCATCTCTTTTATTAAAGGAGAAATTTTTTCGTTTTTTATGTCATGATTTTGAAAATCTAAAATATACGTATTTTCTAGGGATTTTTTAGAACAAAAAAATGGTTTTTTAAAACTATTATTTTTTGTCAACATATGTTCTCTCTAGTTATAGCCAAAAAGTCAACCACGTTGTTTGTAACTTTGAAAAAATGCTGACTCAGCAAAAAATTATTCTTGATGACGTCATCCATCACGTGATCAAACTCATTAATTATTCATGAGATTGTGCAATAAGTTTTGGTCACGTGATCGAGTGATCTTGAATAACCTCTTGTAATAGTAACTTCTACTTTAGTGCCATTTTTGGATTTCTTGTAATAGTAGCTTCTACTTTAGCGCCATTTTGGATTTTAATCGTTGGATTGACAGGTGGCTGAAATGTGCTAGAAACCCTCATTCTTACACTACTGTTGTCAGACAAGAAAACGTATACATCTATGTACATATATTGTTTGGATATTTTTTTCCTCTGAAACTGCTTGTCAACGTCTTCAAAGTAAGTAGATATTGATTCAGTCTTCTTAATATGTATGAAGGATTATGTTATGTGTGTAAACAAAGAAATTGATCAGTTAAATTGACCATGTGTGCATTGTGCTTTAGTCTGAGGCGTTTTAAGTTTATATTTTATATTATAAACAAATTTCGCATCACACGTGTTGCGTTTTCATTAACACCCAGCACTTCGCTCAGCCACTTGAGCTTTTATAGCACAGCGGAATAAGAACACTTTAAGGTTTGATTTTGTCTTTCCACCAGTCGCATCATTCGATCAATTGTAGTTTTGACTCTACGACATTTAGTCTCTGAATACAGTTCACATTGCGTATCGTTCATCTCTTGCAGGACCGTAAGAATGAGTTGGCAGACGAGACTCAATTGAAATCTTCATAGATTTTTGATTGTGAAGTATGTTTGTAAATAGATCCAGTTTCAATAATCGTTTTAAAAAAATATATTATTAAGAACCACTTTGTATATTTCATACATTTTGTTGCACAGGGTAGCGGTAAATACAGTCTTTTTTTTTTAATTTCGACCGAAATGTAGATAACAAAATGATAAGACGACCGATATTAGAAGTCTGTGTTCATGGTTTCCAAACGACAAACGTTGTCGTCGACAATTTCCAAGATCATGAGAAAACATCACTACAACGTCATTCCAATGTTGTATGAACGTTGGTTGAACGTTGGTTGAATGTTGGTTGAAAGTTGTAATAACGTCGTGTCCCAACGTTAATCCTAACGTTGCCACCACGTTCCTACGAGTTCACAAAAAAACGTTTACACAATGTCAAAACTAATGTTGTCTAAACGTTGGGTGAATGTTCATATAAGGTTTATGCAGCGTGATTGACTGAAATCTGACTGCCGAGCGTGCAAAACTCACACAAAACACCGCTTTTCTGCGCGTACGAGTATCCAAGGCCTTTCTGCTCCATGAAAGTTGAAAACTGGACTACATGCATCGTTACTGCAAAAAATTTGGTAACTGGACTGCTTTGAATTGAAAAGTTTTGATCTTGAATGTTTTACCTTAGTCGCGTGATCGGTTTGACCACCCCTAATTCAACCCTTGATATACAACTCAGTGCCCATAACTGACGACGGTAGGGACCTTAAGATTCTACGACGCGAGCTCAACGACGCGACCATAAATATTGGGTTTACTTCTTGTTGAAAGTATTGTTTACAAAATGATTTACAGCATTACCGATATTATTGTAACATTTCAGAGTCATTATGTCTCTGCCAACATTGGAAACAGCCTCTGCTGTGTTTGAAGAAATTCATGTACCACATCGTATATCTAGTTCCGGTAAGGGCGACGTGATTTTCGAAAACTTAAGTCATAAACAAGGGAAACTTTGTACCTGAGACAAATCTCAAGTTATTTATTCTGAATTTTAGGAAAGGTTACCTTATGTTAGCTTTGTGATATAGACAGCTATAGCAACACAAGTATATTATTTAGGGGGTGTGATTTTGTATATGAAATGAAAAGCGTTCATTTTAAAGTTCGCGTTGTTGAGCTCCCATCGTAGAATGTTAAGGTCCCGGGTAATGATGCACAACGGCGTGTCGTAGTCACATAGGACAATAATGTCGTCTCACGACATTATCTTCTAAGACGGCGTTATCGACTGTAATACAGAACCTGCCAATTCAAAATTTTCTCTTCTTTTTCTAGACGGCGTGGGGTAGCGGGGGATGTCCGGCTACTTGGCCCAGCAAAGTTAAAAAATTTCAAGCGTGTATACTTTGCAGTTTTCTCATTTCAATCATTACCACTATGCATTGTGCTTGGTTATTTTCAGCTTCCTTCGTTTGCGTTTATCTGGAAGCTACCACAAATTCAGGTAAATTTTGAATTGGAACGTAATATGGATAACATTGCTAAGGATGGAATATCATGCTCTTAGTTTTATCTCTACATTACAATTAAGGAATGCAAAATCACTGATCGCCACTCAATCTGTTTTGTATGTGTTGAGCGCTGGGAACAGTATTCAATACATAGTTCCATTACATTGCTTTGTTTTTCAATTTTGGCACAATGTGAAAAGGCAGCTTAATGTTGAGTTGCTTTATAAAGCTTCTGAAACAAGCAAACAATCGCATGTACGACGGAGTAACACTAAAGCCAGCTTTCCACTGCAACCCTATTGTAGCGTACAGTAGCGTATATCTTGTTTTTAAGGTGGAACGGGAGTCTCAAATTTGACAATTTTAAAAAATCTGAAAATTGGTTTCCAGGAAGGCATTGGGTTGTTTAACTAATTTGTCCAACTTAAATGCAAATTTGTGTCGAGGAGGTGTCTGTGAACGGGACACAAAATCGAAAAATGGCCATTTTTAACTACCAATTGTGGCTTTCCCTTTAGATGTACTTGGCTAAAACAACAATGGTTTACTTTAGTCATCAATCGGAATGTTTTACACAGAGCACGCCGTGGTTGAAGCACTTACCTCTGACTTCCATGCATTACACTCTACTTTACAGATTACACCGAAACGAAAAATTCTTAACCAAATGTTTTGAGGCAAACGAAGGCGTACTCTGTAGTATTTGTCTGGTGCAGACCTGCACACCTTTGTACCTAATTTTGTTGAAATATGTTAAATAGCAAAAATGATATTAACACATTCTTGGTTAGTTTTACTGAAATATCTCATATTTTGTCAATATAAACTCAAATTCGAGCTACTTCGTCAAAAGAATTTGTTCATTTTGAATAGTCATACGGCTTTCCAATGATACGGTTAGCCAAGAGTCGAAGGTCATTAGACAATCTTCAAATCTACTTCTATGGAAGGATCAATAAGAATTGTAAACCCTGCTATTGGCTTGAGAAAATTTTGCAGGAAATGAAATTAGCCAATTGTAGTGCTATGGCTAGCAACCGCAGCTATGGTGTTGAGCGATGACATTTCAATTATCTCATATATCATACTGCTATATACTTTTGCTAAGATGCATCACTATTCATGCAAATATATGGCTGGATCACCGCATCGATTTCAAACAAAGGTGTAATATTCTGTCAAAACTCCCTGTTGGAGAGCAGATGCTAACGCATTGTATTTCAGTCTAAACTCCACTTTGGCGTGAATTTTCGTCCTTAGATACAAAGTTTGATTGCAAAAATCTCACTAAGTATAAAATGCATAACTGAAAAACGTGGCATAGGAACTTGTTGTGCCTATGTCTTTCACTTGGCAGAAAACGATAGAAATCAGAGAAATCGGTTAGAGACTCCCGTATCAGCTTAAAGTCATTAGTTATGCTCTGGTGCTCACTAAACAAGAGATACGCTACGCTGGGGAGGAGTGGAAAACAGGCTTAACTGTAGGCGTAAGTTGTTATTTATAGAACACGAAAATCGAAAACAACTCAGTATTCGAAAATACCAAAACGCTGCCATTTTGAGCTCGGCTAGGACTCGTATTTCCTGAATGTGAGAGTGTTATATCCTGACTTGCGTTAATGAGTTGTGGGTATTAAATATGTAGCGACACGCACTAGTAAAGGAGGTACCTGCAATTAAGAAACATCTACTCCTTGCAGATTTGTTTGAAAAAATCTTTAATAAGACGTCTTCAACTAAATGAAAGTGTTTTTCGACTTTGTGAATGCAACGAACTTTCATAGATATGTCAAGTTTAGCGCGAAGATGTTTGTATGTAGTAGACACATCGTCTGTGAACTAAGAGTTCAATGGATGTGTTGGCCTGTTTAGTTTGCTGTCCTTACTGTTTCATTTCATGGGCTCCTGAAAAATTTAATGCTCGTTTAAAGTGCAAAAAACTGTCCCTCGACAACTTAAAATGTATCCCTGGGAGAGGCCAGCTTCAAATCTAATCTATTCTAAAATTATAATGTTTGTGGTTAAAGTTATGAGACAAAGTTTCAATGTTTTTTAATTTGTTTAAAAAAATCAGAGCTTGCTTTGCGCTCACTGCAAAAAATGCCTGAGTAAATGCTACTCTGTTTTCGAGTAACGGAAGCTTTTACACAAAAGGCGAGTTACTTTTACTTAATGCTGTGGTTCAAATTTAAGTGCAAGTTACTGAGTATTACTTACACAAAATCATGGGTATGTTTTACTCAGCAAAGATTAATTGGAAAATTTTGTTTACTAAAAGCTTGAGTAAGTCTATTGCACTCAATTTTTCCCATAAAAACAAGACTTTACTCATTACACGAGTAAAGCTTTTTTCCACTCCATTCTGGAGTTGACGCACTTTCCGATTTTACTCAATATCGTGAGCATGCGTGCAGAGTTGTGCAGAGTAAGTTTGTATTGAGAAAATTGAAAAAAAACAAAAATGTTTGTGTGGAGAGAAGTGACTGTTCATGATCAATTCAAATAAAGAACACAATGCTTTTTTGACACATGAATGCGGAAAAGGTTTTTGATAGGCGTCGATGTTGTCGAATTATATTTTGTTTACGAGACATCAGTTCAGGCGTTCACTCCGCCTGGAAGCAAGGAAGTTTGTTCAGTTTATATTAAGAGCGGGTAATAGTTAAAGGTATTTCAATTGCAGTTTCAATACCACTAAGAGAAAGGACCTGGCATAGGAAGGTTATTTTGTAGAATCCCTATGATATCCGTCCATATAGGCAGCACGTGGAGTACAGGCAGAGTACAGGCGGAGTAGTTATATTTTGTGATTATGTATTAGGAAACTTTTTTGTTAAAAGCGTAAATTTTTGAAGGACTAAGGAGTATACAATATTCTTGTGGTATAACTAATATGATAGCATGAAACGAGGAAAGTCGAGACATCAGGTTGAGTAGAAATACAGAGTATCGAAGCGACTCTATGATTTTCGGAAATGCAATGAAAACGCCGTCGTTTCCGTTTCACGCATTTATGATAACTGATTCAGAGACTGTTAAGGTATGACAAGATATTGAATGTCCTAGTCCCCATATCATGTATACTTTGCATACTCATGTCCCTCATGAATATTTTGTAGATCAAAAGAGTACGCTTCGAAGAAGATGATGTTACAAAGACCGAAGGTCTGTAGTAATGTCATTTTTTGTGTTTCTTATAATAGCCATATTTGGAATTGTAAATTGAGCTGTGTTGTACTTGCATGTTTTGAATCACTTATGGTTTGTCATGCCTTTGAAGTGATATGACTTCTACAGGATACTAGAAAAACAACATTATTTTACATAATATAGTCTCTGAATTGAAGAAAGCAAAAATGTGTTAAAATAATATGCTGCCATTTCAATTAAATAATGAAGAGCAAGGAAGCATAAGGAGGAAGAAAAGAAAAAGAAAGAAGGCTAAAATAGTAACAAAAAGGTAAAAATTGAAGAGAGGAAGAGGAAGGCAAGAGAAGAGAGGGAAGAACGCGACGCTTCAGATGATACAATCATCATTGAGCAGGATGGAGCTAATACTGATGGAACGGTTATAATGGAGCAGGGCCATGTACCTTAAACAGATCGTACACAACTGTGAGCATTCCGTATGACTGTTTACCAGATTTTTGTAAATAGCTGTAAATAGTCACAGTTTCTCCATAACAAAAAAGATGGCGGCATGTACATTTTACCAGAATGTATTACGTCCACCAAGCATAAATTGCTAAAAGACATGACAACAAAACACCTAATGGTGTCAAAGCTCAAAACAACGAACAAAATAATCTCTGGCCTAATATCTGACATTTAGAAGACGTCAATTCACCTCTTTAAACGATTTCTGACTGCAAAGCATTTTGCTAAAATGTACAACCGCCATCTTTTTCAGTATGATCGATTCAATTTGGTGTTCAACTTGTAATTCAAAAGAGTTCATTGTTTTGTTATTAAAAAATGCACAGTGCACTTTGGCCAACAGCAGTCACTGTGAGATATCAACTTTATAGCGCAATATGACATAACATTTGGCTGCATTCTGCCCAAATCCTTGATGAAGTCCAGGTGGATGGAGGTTTTGTAAACCTCTTTGTTTGATGTACTCGAAGTCTTGAAAAGAAACTACTTCATATATATTCAAGTGTGGACAATACTGCACAGCATTTTTGACATCTAATATCCATACTATTGACAAAGTGATTCAATCGTGTTCCATTTTATTTCCAAACTATTTACAGAGTAATTCCATTGTAATCCATCTTATTTAAAAACTATTTATAAAGTAATTCCATGTTATTTTGGCTTATTTACAAGCCATTTACAAAGTGATTTTGTAATATTCCATTTAATTTCCAAACTATTTACAAAGTGATCTCTTGTTATTCCATTTTATTTGCAAACATATTTACAACAGAATTCCATTCTAATTCATCTCATTTACAAACTATTTACAAAGCAATTATTTCTTATATCCAAACTATTTGCAAAGTAATTTCATGTTATTCCATTAAATTTCAAAACTATTTACAAAGTGACCTCCTTTTATCCCGTCTCATTTCCAAACTATTTTTTAAGTAATTCCATGTTATTTCGGCTTATTTACAAACTATTTACAAAGTGACTTTGTATTATTCCATTTAATTTCCAAACTATTTACAATGTAATTCTATGTTATTTACAAACTATTAGCAAAGTAATTCCATGTTATTCCATTTAATTTTCAAACTGTTTACCAAGTGATTTCTTGGTATTCAATCTTATTTCCAAACTATTTACAAAAAAATGAGAACACTGGAAAAAAACTCCTGAAATCTACAAACAATTTACAAACAACTTACAAACATTGAAAAAATTTACAATCTATGTAAAAGTACCATTAGTTTGTAAATCAGATTTACAGTGTATTTACACACTGGATGCATACTATTTACATAGTATGGAAAGGTCTCAAATTTTCCACTGAAATGTAGTAAAACTGAAAAATTTGGTCCCGAAAAGTCGGAAATTGGGGGAAAAATATCCCTGCAAAGTTTAAAAAGTGAGTATATGTTTTCATTACGGGCCGAAATTGTTACCATTTTAGGACCATTTTAGGCTTCAATATGGTAACAATTTTCGCACATAGTAGAACTATACTAAACTTACAAATTTTGCAGGGCCGTCTTCACCGCAATTTTGAAACATTCAACACCAAACTTTCCAAATGTACTACATCTATTATGGTCTTTCCAGCTTCGCAGATGAATTTACTCCTTTTCCTCCGATTGAAATTTGGTCTATAATGCGAATAGTCCATTGCCGCTCCAGACGTTTCTATGAACTTGCTCAGTAAATAGGCAGTATATTCTCCTACTGCTTGTTAACGGTGTTGAAAGTAGCACCCACTTGTAAAGAAGTAATATATTGTACCTTGATTAGCAATTAGGGAACAGGGGATGTATTATAAGAAACGTAAATACGATCAACTTTAAGCCCGTTTTCGACTAGGCGTAATATTCCGTGCAGAAAAAAATCAGACAACGTGGGTGGTTTGCTTATATTACTATAGTCAATCAGTTTGATAAATTTATTTTCTGCCCAGTGGAAAACGGGGCTTTTGTACCTTCATAGTGGCTCGAATTGATTGTATCTTGTACTTTTTATGCAGAGATAGCGATAAACTACTTTGAATAAAAAATTAAAACAGTATTTTTCGTTAATCAGGAGCAATTTAGCTATTTTTGATTTGGGAACATTTATATTGTAAAGTTATTGGTTGTTTAGGAGAGCGCTAGGTTTACAGGCATAGAACTTTTTCAAATTTAATACATAAAGAAAAGGTATGCTGAAAAAGTTGGCCTCTCCAGTCACACTTGCACGACATTGGCGGCATTGGTAGATTGTAACAAGCATGTCTAAAGTTCTCTTAAACTTTTTTGATTTGTTTAAACAGTAGCCTGAACGATATTAGAGAGTTTGCAATCTCAGATGCCGGTGGTAGGGCTCAGCGATGCAAAATCAACTTCACTGAGTAAATAGTGTCAATGAATGCTAAACGTTGTAAGGAAGACTGTAGTGTTTAAGTCTGTCAGAATAACCTGGTAACGAATAAATTTAAGGAAAACGATGCCATATTTATGATTTGGTTGACTTCATGGATTAACCATTCAAAGGAGCGTTTTAAACTATGGCCCATTTGCCCGCGCGGGTGGAGTACTGCACATGTTCAGACGTTGTCTGTTGGTGGTTTGTCTTGCCTGCGCCCTTGGAATGTTAAAAAGAATTCAATTGCCTCTGCATGTACGCGGAATCAGGAGCTGACAACCAACAAAAGAGGTTTAAAATTGTGCGCCCAGTCTGCACGGGCCAAAGGGCCGTAGTGACAAATGGTCTTTTCGTTACGAAGCTTCTACATCCGCACAAGCTCGGGAAAATGCTTCAATTGGCAGCTTGGTGATAGTCAGGACGCTGTTGAAAATTTTCTTGAGACCTCTTGATACTATGACTTGGATGTATTTAGATCCAGCGTCGTGCTAGCGTCGTGGATCGTAAATTCCCTATTCGAGTCAAAAACACGAAACACAACGAAGTTTTAGTGGATGATTATGAACTAGTAAATTGATAAGTTGTTGGAACGATTTCACAGTCACTTTAAAAATTTTAAATATTCAGTTGTTCTGGCAGAGGAAGAAGTGCCTGCATTAAGTCGCATGCCTCATATTTTTTTTATTCGAAAATTTACACATTGCAGCTACAGAGCTGAACTGTGTGCAAAACGCTGTTGATAGTCATAGACTAATGAGTTATTCTAATATATTTACACAATTAAGTCATACTAATGCAATTCTGAACAATTTATTGTTTGCTCTATTAAAAACCTTAACCAACAGGGGGACAAAATGATTTGAAAATCTATTTTTAATCATAAGATTGTCAGTAAAATCCCAGGATTGCCACAGTTCATACTTGGTTTCCTGTTTGGGGAGCAAAAGATACGCCTGCCTATGACCAGGAATGTTAACTATTTCATTTAATAGTTTCTTACATACTTTTTCGCTTCTACAGCTAAGTGTTGCAATACCGCTAGCTAAAACTAGGCTATCGTCATAACTTAAATTAGGATATATGATAGACATGACTCGTTTTTGAACACGTTCATTGGCGTTTGAAAGATAGTATGGCAGCCCATAGTGGTAAACGTGGCCGCTGTATTCCGGATTTTGCCTTATACAGGTGCGATAAAAGTTAAGAATGTCCACCGATGGAACCTTTGCTTGTTTCAATTTGACAAGGAACTAGAACCGCTTATTATTCTACATTGAATTGCTGCTAATCATTAGACCTAAAATCTTAGCGTGGGTGACAACTTCCAGTTGGTTACCACAGGGCACAACTTTCTCATATGAGGAAGCTAAAGTAGGTCTTCTAAAGCAAAACCTCAGTTCTTCACACATAGAATCGTGGAGTTGTAGCTTTTTTGCGGTAAACCAATTTGGTACAACGTTGACGGAATTTTCCGTAGCACTTGTGCTGCCTTTGCAAACGACTTCAGACATTGTAGTGTCATCGATATATTTCTAGCAATCGCTTTTGGAGCTCTTAGATTGTTAGTCATTAGAGTGAAGAGCCAAGAGCCAAATTTTGTCCCTTGAAGTACATCAAAGGATACCCCACTCCATTCTGAAAATCAGTCTTTTGACAATTTTACGCATTGAAGTCTGTTTCATAAAAAGTCAAGAATCCACTTCTTTATAAAAGATGGAACAGGAAGTTCGATGACTTTCCTTGCCAAACTATGATTGTCAATGACATCGAACGCTTTTCGATAATCAAATAATGCAGTTCTGACAACATTTCTAGTTCCATCAGTGGTCTCCGATTATTTATGCACCATCAGAATTAATGCATAAGTGGTCAACGAGCATGGAATCCCCCTGAATGAGCTGGATCAGCTATGGATAAAATAGCTCGCGCGATGTATTTCAGAACAGTGAATTCTTTACGCAGTTTTGATAATGCTGAGGTATGCGAAATAGCCCTAAGATGTTTAATAATTTTGCATACAGGTTTTTCTTTAGGAATGGGTATGATGTTGGAGCATTACCAGACACAGGGATGTTTTTCTTCCAGATAAGACGCATTCAAAAAGTTAGATATCGGGGATGCAAGAATCTCACCATAAGTCTGTAAGATCCAATTTGGAATGATATCTAGTCCTGGTGCTTTAGATGCACCCAAGTTCTTAGGTCTTATTAAACCCAATGCCAATGATGTTAACATTTAGCTCCGGATGCAGAGTCCGTGGCGATTTCTTGATATGTAATGAATAAATCTTTCTTCTTCCGGCGGATGGTATGTTCTCGTAGGCTCCTGACATGTGCTGTTAATTAAATTAGCAAGTTCTTTCAGCGAAAGGTGATCAATGTTTTATAATTAAAGTTGCGATTGAAGTTCGCTTTTACTGGTTTTCATACGTCTGATACGTTTAATGTTAAACGACCATGTCTTGGGCTTTGATTGCTTTGGGTTGTACACCATCGTGGCAAAAAGTTTTGGTAGCAACTGTCGCCTCTACCTAGTAACTATATTGCAGTAGTGTTTAAACAGTTGCAGATTTCCAGATGAGAGAGTGCGTCAACGCAACTTAATCAAACGTTTAAAATCTTCAGTAACACATGGTGCATCATTGATGTAAAATTTAACCGTCTGTTTTAGCATAATAAAGTTCACTCCAGTAGAAATGATGTCAGAAAATAGTTCACACTTTTTTATCACAGGTGTTGAGATCCGGATATGAGCTCCAAGCTATAGTACTATGGTAACGGTGAAGTTCCGTTCTGTGAGACACTCCAGTGTCTCTTTTCGGGACAGTTTATTAGCTGGTTAGTAGTTACAAAAGCGTTCTTTCTTCACTACTCCATTCTCACCGTATTATTAGAGGTGTTTGCGTCAAAAGCTTTGCATTCTGCTTATATCATCAAGCAAGCCGGGACAAGTTTGAGCATGTTGCATTTATTTTTATCATATGACGTAAGATATAAAAACTTGAATCAAAACAAAATTGATTTATTTTGATTTTTCTTATTAATAAATTAGGGGATAAATTGCAAACTGAAAAATATTGATTTATAAAATGAATGAGGACAAACAAAATCCATTTATTTAAACTTTTTCATAAAATAAATAAAGTTTGATTTTTTCATACAATAAATAAAGTTTGATTTATTTTAACTTTGTATACAATAAATAAAGACGTTTTGAAAAAGCATTTATTTTAACTTTTTATACAATAAATGAAAACGCTTTGAAAAACCATTTATTTTAATATTTTATACAATAAATAAACATATTTTGAAAAGCATTTATTTTAACTTTTTATACAATAAAAGATGACGTTTAGAAAAGCATTTATTTTAACTTTTTATACAATAAATGAAGACAGAAAGCATTATTTTATTTAATAAAAGAAAATGTCTTTATCTTATATTATGGATTTAATTGAGGACCATGACAAATGTGTATAATATTGAAGACTTCGATATAGAAAGAGCAGAGGATCACTGCTATTATTGTTTATCAAGAGATTTTGAAATTCTTAATAGCCATGAAAGAGTGCGTACAAAGTGTTATGCTTTAAGTTATACTTTTAATTATATTGATTACAGCTATAATCAGCCTAAAGGAATTATAAAGGGAAGAAGGAAAAGAGATTCTTGGAATAGATTGAAAGAATTTAGTAATTTGGTATATGAATTTGAGCTTAAAATCCTGATTAAGGTGAATGGAATTCAAAATTTCGATAATATTATGGAAAAAAATTATTTTTGGAGTAAAACAATATCTGAGATGTTTCACGATCAAAAAATACAAAAAACCTGTAGTATGATAAATTTTATTCGGAGTAGATTACTTCATAAAAACGTATATAATAAAGAGGTTGAAGAAGTTTAATTATTATGGTATATTTATAGAAGATATTAGATAAGACTTCGACGATGTGGCGGATAAATTCTGTGAACAAGAAAAGTAGTAAATATTAAAAGATAAATAGACTTTATATTTGTTATTGCATGAATATTATGGCAATATTTCAATAAATATGTTTCTAGAGGTAAAATTTCCATCACATCCTTTTCTAGACGAGGTTTTAAAAACTAATAATAAAATAACAGAGGAATGGAAGAAAAAAGCTGGTAATAAAGATCAAATTTACGTAAAACTACTAAGAAAATAATTGGTAAACTTTGGGCAAATGGAAATTTTTATGATGCTTCTATTATGAATTATATTACAAATAAGAAAACTCATTATAAAGAACAAAATGAAGAATGTAACAAAGTACTTGCTCATAAAAAGAAGCTTTTAAAAGATTCAGAAACTGAGAAGGAAATAATTCAAAAGAATATAATAGAATTATTAGCTTTTAATACAAATAATGGATATAGAACAATGGCTAGATTATTTTATGAGAAAATAGCCCGTGAAGTATCTCAAACCAAACTTTGCCACAGACTTTTTGAAGAAAATGAATGTATACTTGAGCAGGGACATATTAATAGAGAAAATATTGAGATAAAAATAAAAACTCCCAAAGAGTCAGCTGCTTATTTAAATAAGATTAGAAGTTTTTTAAATAAAGGGATGCATGATTTAGAAAATGCTTCTAAAGATGAACAGAAAACATTTTGTTTATATAATAAATGGAAAACGATGAAAATAATGTACGGGAAGAAATTTTAAAACTAGCAGATTCAAAAGAAAATTAAACACTCGGTGACTTATATATAAAAAAAGCTTCTGAAAAAACTCTGGAAAAAATTTACAAGGACTACCAACGCACTCAATTAAATGAAACAAATGAATGTTAGAGGACACAATTATTGGAAATTTTCAAACATGTTGCATCATCTTGAAATGATTCACTGTTCTATGGAATTTGGTAAAGAACTTGAAGAAAACAAACCATTTCGTCATGATATAAAACTTGTTTTAGAATACATTACACCCTGGACTCCGCTAGTTGGTGCTTTATCGTGCAAAATAATTGTAGGTAAACATGTATTAAATAAAAAAATAAACTCAGACAATTTCACTGAACAGAAAAAAAATACTTTATTAAATAAAGAAGAATGTCAATCATCACAAACAGAAAAAACGACCAAAGAGACTTAAGAATTTTAACAGAGATTTCTGACAAATCTAAAAAATTTAAACCTTCAGAAATAAAGAGTGAGAAAGATCCATGTAATATGATTATAGTGGGTTTTACTTGTTGTGATAAAACTCATTATCTTCTCGAACTTTTAGAAAAAGATTTAATGGGTCATTTTGATTATATATTTCTTATTTGTCCGACTTATGAATAGAATAAAACTTTTCAAAGTTAGAAATACAACGGCGATGATAATTTTATAGTTATAAATTGAGCTCATAACGATGTAGAACCATTTTTGAGACAAATTGTAAATTTTTCCAAAGGAACAAACTCTCTAATTATATTACACGATTGCGTTTCAAGTAAAGTTGTAAAAAACAGAACTTCTGAATTAGTAAATCTTGCATTTTCAGCGACACGTTATGGTCTTAGCACAATTGTTTATATTCAACAACTTACTTCAATTGCTAAACCTTACAGGGAAAATATTTCCAGACTTGTTTCATTTTACAATTCAAACAAAAAAAATATGAATATAACATTTGACGATTATTTAGGACATATTTCAAAAAAAAAAATTACACACGCTAACGAATAATAAGTTTTCCATGTTGGATATATTTTTAAGATTTCCATTTAATTATTCTGCTGGCTAATTTATATCAGCAATAATGCCGTTGATTATTTTTAAATTGCTTAACAATTTAATTTCATCCGATTCTGAAAACTCTCTGGTTCTCAAAATCATAATAAACTGATTACAAATATTTTAAAATTTATAATTGAAGATTTAAGTTGTTCTACTCGTTTCATAATTTTGCTTTTAGTAATCAAAGCTGTCATCAAAGCACAAATTCCAGTAACAATTAGCGTTAATGGATTAATGACAGAAGTTCCAACTCCAACAGCCGTTAAAACAATACCCACTGTTGGTAGAGAGATTCTTCTCTGATTAAGTTTTTTATATTTTTTATGAGTATTTTGATACTTATTGTAGTAATTGCCGTAGATTCTCAAAGGTTTATTACAAGTTTCTTGATTGATTTTGTTTGAAATATGATTAAATTTTCTAGGGACAGTCATTTATTATTAGTAGTGGACATTTTTCATTAATTTGTTTTAGAAATTAACTAATCCATCGCTTAAAACAAATATTTTACAAAGTACGTTAGCTGTCTTAGCTTTCTTTCTTATCTAAATCAGGATTCCAATATTCATAAGTCTTTTTCCAGAACCAATCAAGTTTTTATCATTTATAGGTCTTAAATCAATGACCAACGCAAATTTGGCTTTAAAAAATTTTATAATAGGTATGTTGGAGACGTAATGTAGAAATAGCCTTTTTGCTTCAAGGTATAAATCTTCTTTTTTAATTCCTTGGCAGTAAATGCAATTTGAAATTCCTTCAATTGTAACTTTGATTGATTCTATATTATACGGTGGCCCATAGGGGACATGCGAAATAAATATGAATATCTGCATTTTTATTAATAGCTGCTGCATTTTTATAAAAAAAGTTGCTGCATTTTTAAAAACAGTTGCTGCATTTTTTAATAATAGCTGCTGCATTTTTAAAAACACTTGCTGCATTTTTATAAAAAAAAGTTGCTGCATTTTCTATTGACAGTATTTTTGTTAAATGAAGTACTTCACTTGTTATTGAAGGTTCTTCCTACGGTTTTTGTTTATAGTGTCTATAGTGTATATTGTGTATAAGTATACACAATATACGTCTATTATCAAGATTTTGAAAGGCTAAAGTTTCTTGGTTATGATCGTGCGTGTGGCTTGGTTCCATTTCTAAAGAACCAAAGACGGAACGGAAGTGCTGGAGCGAAGATTTTGCTGGAAAATGTAAACTTTCTAGTTGACATTTTCCATGTGTCTAAGCACACAGAAGAAGTTTGCATGCCACCAAATAATCCTAACTGCCAATATCACCCATTTCTACCTAAGTTCCATACCATTAGAGGCGCGAATACAGAATTTTGTGAGCAACGATTTCGTAGACTATATGACTATTTTAAACTTACAAGGAAAATGTTGCAGTTTAAGCTTAATATATTATTTTGGTATGTTAATGAGCGATTTAACAACAACTTAGAAAACGAACTAAGACAGAAAGAGCGTATGTAAAATATTACAAATAAAATAGAAAACTTGCTCCTCTATGCTCAATCCTTTATCTATAGCATTACCAATATACATATACATATATATATGAAATTATTTAACAAAAAAAATTTTAAAACTTTTTTAATGTAGTGGTTTAACGTTTTTGCTTTAATTAGTTTTAAATTGCCTTCAATCGTACAAGAGTTTGCTGTGCTATAAATGCTGATTCATTTTCTGAACATATTAGTCGACTTTTTTTAGATTTATACTATTTAGCAAAACACTATCATCTACCATCACTCAAAACCAACATGAAATTAAGCCTAGTCCAAATCATAGCCTAACCCTAACCCTAACCCTAACCCTTACCCCAACCCATCCCTAACCCAAACCTACCCCTAACCCCATGTAGAACCCCTAACCTCGTATATAAAGTGTATATGTATACACTATATACACAATAGACACTTTTGACAGTATATAAGGGAGATAAAATGTAGAATATACACTTTATACAGTTTTGACTATAATCATGTATAAAGTGTATATGTATACACTATACACATGTATACAAAATATACGCTGTTGTATATTGTGTATATTCTGCAAAACCGCGGCTTAGTGCAAACGTAGTACCTGAAGAGAGGTCTGCCGAAATGCATAGTGTTTTTCTAGTCTTTTTATAATATCTCAATCTTACATATTGAGTGTTTTAAACAGTTCTTTTCAGAACTAGATAACTGAACCATTCACAGTGGTTAATATGTTTCTTAAGGCCATATTTAAGTTTGTCACCACGACAAAATCGTTGTTCTATTGCTTTATACTACCGTAGAATCCCGGTTATAAGCCCCACCCCTAATTATAAGCCTCCTTGGTTATACGAATATGGTTATAAGCCCACTCAAAACCCCTTACGAAGTTGTTTAAGCCCAGGGCTTATAACCGGCATTCTACGGTACTTCGCTAAGTGAAGTAAATAAAGTGAAGTAGAGAACTGCTGACCCAAGCTTTAGCTGTCATGAGCACGTGCAAGTTGGACGAGTACAGTGTCATGTAAATCAAAACTGAATAAACGCTATGTTTTGTTCACAATGCGGTATTTCATGCGTAAAAAATGCCAAGTTTTGCCATCAGTGCGTAAAAATAATTGCACCTACGCCTGTTACGGAGAAATCATCACCAAGTACGAGCGAGGGAGCGGGAATAACGTCTTCGCCCTGTACGACGTCGTCGCTACTTACCCCATGTAGTCAATTGCCCCCTTCTTTTTCCAGTTCCAATTCTTGTGGAAAAAAAGGAATATCATTTCAATCATTTCGTGCTCGGAAAGAGTCTGAAAGATCGACGTTTTTTAAAGGATCCAAAGTGAAGAAGTTGAGAACTGAAAAAAATAAGTCGGAGGACGTAAAAATCAATATTGGTGTATTGGTTTTAAAAGATGGAAAATTGTCTGTTAAACGAGGTACTACCCTTCCATTGACTGTATTAAATTCTATAACATCAGACGAGCTGTTGTCAAAGGCTGTTGAGAAGCATTCTAGATTCAACCAAAATTTGGTCAATTGCTCAGCTAGTTATCGACTCCTTTATCCAGATCACAAGTTAGTTCATAACATTCCTGGCTCCGAAATACCATTTACCCTTCAGGAGTACAAGAACGAGATTGATAAACCTTACAGCAGGATATCATTTTTCTTGTGTTCATATACCGATTATTGTTCTGTGGTACTTGATGAGGAGTCATCTGATGATGAGCTGCTTCTTAACAGCCCACACGTATCAAGCATCATTTCAAAAGACACTCTGAAGTGGGACCGTAAAAAAACAGTTGATACTGCACCTCAAGCAACCCAAGGCCATTGTAATAATGGACAGATTTCGAGTGTAATCAACCAAGTTGATGAAACTGAAGTCATGTTTTCAACCAAACAACAACAAGCACAATGTCCAATATGTTTGCACAATTATCCATTAACAGATATAGAATCGCATGCAGACAGTTGTGCTGGATGGCTGTTGGACATTTCAGAAGATGAATATGGTTTCTATAAAGACAAAGTGGAAAATATTCGACCACTGGTTACAGAAGAGCCAAAAAAAGCTTTACACAACCATATCTCACATATTGCTGAAAATTTACTCAGTAATGATACGAAAAGATTGACGGTACGGAGAAAATATATTTGGCAGGATTTCAAAACGGCTAGACAAAAGAAAATTAATCCTAAAGATAGAGAGAAGGTTGTTTTTTCAGGGGAACCGGCAGTAGATGATGGTGGCCCAAAAAGGGAATTATTTTCAGGTTAGTTTGGGCTTAGAACCCATTACTAACAAAATCATGGTTTGTTCAAAGTTGAGGACCTTGTAAACACAAAAGATAAGTTTTCTGCACAAAATGTTTTCTACTGTAGCTATTAAAATATTTCATCACTGTTGTTTGCTATTATTCTACTTCAATCATTGCATATCTCACATTATTACTTCATTCTAGAATTGATCTTATTTATCCAGAGAAGATTCTTCCATGATGGGAGACCAATTCAGTCAACTATTGCATTGACAGGACAAGATTTCAAGCTTTGTGGAGAAGTCATGGCAATGTCAGTTCTTCAGGGTGGACCAGCTCCAAATTTCATGAGTACCGATGTTGTTTCATATTTAATATCCAGTACTTTGAATGTTGAAAACAACAAGACGGAGTCGCATAAGAAATTTTGTGAGAATGTAAGTATGTTATATGAGTATTGTGAGGTCGAGAAGCTATTCTACAAGTAATTAGAGTAATGTGCTACCAATTATTTCAACTAAATAAAGGCAATTTGTTTTATTTTAGTTGGTCAATTCAACAACTGATGTTGAAGTGCAAAATTTCCTATCGAAAGATGAGTCCTTGGATATTTTGTCAGAGCTTGGATATTCTGGTATACCACAAAGGGAAACTATTGAAACTGTTAAAGGCA
>JAOBYK010302806.1:8196-19382 GCA_025434845.1 Phenganax subtilis | reverse complement strand
TCTTTTGGAGATATTCTGTACAATTCTGGGCTTGCATCATTTCCTTGTTCGAAAAAAGCGCCCTGCGGGCAAAATTTCATCATCAGAAATGTTTCACGCTCTCGTCTCCGATTGGTTTTGGCAGATCACCTGACTATTGATCGAGGGACTACGAAGGATTATATATGAACGTCAGCGAAATACTCAGATTGAACATATATAACCCTTGCAAACACCATCTATCTCTTTCCGTAACCCAGTTATAAATGAAGGTCAGTGAACTTCTTTTTGTTTTCTTCAGTTTTTATAAAAACAACAAACTTGCCGTAATATTTTCGCTCGAGAAAACGATTTCGTGCGCTCGTCTCTGATTGACTGGACTGTCGATTTTAGAAATACCATTTTTAATACGGTCATTAGCAGCATTCGATATGCAGCACGGAACTCCTTAAAATTTTGCATGGTATTACTTCCAAATTTTTCAGAGCGTAGAATTTTCCTGGGAAATATTACTACTTTGATCACAGAAACTTTAATAGTGTGAACCGGCCTTTAGCTTCAAGTTGCGGAAATATTTACGACCTGAGTTGGCCTTTGTCTGCTCTTGAAGACTCGAGCAACACGAGGGCAGTGAGCACTAGGACAAGCATAATTCATGAAGTTATATAAAGTCTGCGATATCTATTACATGCAAATATTAATTGACAAAGAATTTTAATGACCAGCATGCTGCAATCGTTGACCGTGAAACACTGGAACACGACACACAATCCACACAGTTCAAAGATTTAATAGCAGTGATTATATTTTCGAAGTGCGGCATGCATTCTTCTGCAACGAAAGCCAAACGCCAAAATTTCACATTACATCCAACAATCCACCACAAATGACGTGATTGACTACTTGTCGTGTACTGGAAGTTTGATGCCAGCGGCAGCCAGTTCTTCGGGTGTTAATCCTTGTTGTAGAGTTCGACGAACTGAAATTGGAAAAGTCGAAGTAGTATAGAATTAGCGTGTCCATGAAGAGAAACAAAGCAAATTGAACAATTCCAGACGTACCCTCGTCTAAGGAGTGCTGAAATGTTGGCCGGTGAATTGTCACTTCTTGTCAAGTTAAGTTTTATTAGATATTTTACTAAGGCGCTGGTTATGCGCGATGAAGACACTAATTTAACTACTTATAGTAAGATCTTACGTGATTTTCGGTTGGCCATCGAGGACCTTTCACGACGTCGCACACGTGACTTCTGCTTAGAAGTGACAGTCTTCACCAACATATCCATCATTTCATCTGTAGTGTCGTCAATCTCATCTTTACCAGTCCCCGAACTTCGCACACGGTTTTTCGAACTTGGTAGTGTCGAACATTTGAGTTTTTCTTTCGCATCTATCTCATTTCCCTTTCTGGAGATATCTTCTTCGCTGGTAGACTTCTGGCTCTTTGACAATGACTAGAATATGGGCAGGATTACAACGGTTAGTTGTCCTTGTATTACGAGTTTGGATAGGACAAGCGGGGTGAGCATTAAAGAAAATAGTTGTTATCCACTTCAGGCATATATTTAGTGAACTTTACGACAACTACAGATGGTCGAACACTTGAGTCTTGAAACGATGAGAGAAAGATTGTAAGTTATCATCTTGAATTATGGTAGAATGAAAGTAATCAAGTGAGAGAAACAGCTCACGTCAACAATTAGTTTTCCTCGAGTTTTGCTGCGTTCTTTCATCTTCGTCTTCTTCATTTTCTGCAATAGCCATTTTTCTCGACATGTTCGATACTCCAAAGAGAATTGACTGATGATTCGACAGAATTCACTGATCTGGAGATAAAAATAAGCAAATTAGTTAGAATAAGGAAACATAGCACAGAAAAAATCTCGAAAACACAGACCTTTGTTGTTCTAGCTGAAGCAGTGTTTAGACCTAAGTACAACAACAATTTTCTGAACCTGCAAAAATAATAGAGACATCAGCAATTCCATAAGGCGGGATATTTTCACTTTAGCTTATTTACAGACTAGTGGCAACTGTACCTATTAATAACTCGACGACAAACGACTTTTAGAATAGTGATTCTCTCTCCAGCGTCTGCTAAAAACTCGGTCATTCTTGGTTTTACACTGGACGAACTCTCGTGTTTTGCAATCACCCGCAAATAATCCCACGATTTTTTACAATCTTCGTCCAATTTTCGTAACATTTCCTTCTGCGAGTCAAAATCAATCTGCAAGTATACAAACACATGGAATTGCGCAGGAAATAAATAAAAACACTTGTACAACAGATACTTCAAATTACCCTCGTGGCGCGATGTACTGCGCCCAGTTCGTTATAAAGATCACTGCTCTCTGGAAATTTGTCCATGACGATTGTACAAAGATGATAAAGCAAAGATTGCTTGTGGACAGTGTCTTTTACTTCAGGTACTTTAGCCAGGTAATCGAGTTGAAAACCTTTGCTCTAAACAGAAGGAATGCATCAAATGTAACAAAAATTGTTTTTGTAATTAGTTACAAAGAATTTACATACTTTGGTCCCATTAAGAAAATTTCCAACAGACAATAAAGTTCCTAAGATGCATTTGAAGGTTGGATTGCGCTGCACTTCGTCAACAGCTTGTTTTAAGTCCATCAACGGTGCAGCAACGTCCTGAAAGAATAATAAAATAAGTAAACAAAGACATCATCAACCCACTTAACGTAGAATGAACAAATTGCCTCGAGACATCGCATGTAAGTGCGTTAGAATGGAAAAAGCTGCCAGAACCTTTTCGATACTCTCATATTCAAGCGAGAACTGCCAGAGTTTTAATCGTGAATACAATTCATTCACAGAAGATATCGTCAATAAAAACTGTTCCGCAGACGCCAAAGGAATGTCAGGATAGGCCAATCTTTCTTCCTCAATGCGAGTTTTTTCATCAGCAGTTGGAAGCAATGGAAACAATCTCTGCGAAGGAAAACACGAATTCACGCAAAACAGAAGAAAACGAACTAATGAAGAGAAGTAACGCACCTCTAATGATTCTTTCTCCAAGACAGAGTTATCCATGGATAATATCGCTTGTTTTAACGAATTCACAGGAGGAAGCTTGGTAAGAGCAATGTTGATTTGTTGAGATCTTTTCACGTCCAAAATTACTATCTCTTTTTTCTTTTCTTTTTCTTCAGGTTTTTGCTGAAGCAAGAAAGAGACATTTTCCACTTTGTGAGTAAGATTATCGAGAACTTTCTCTAAAAATAAAGTTCCTTCAATACCTTTGCCTTCATCGTGTGCTTAGTTTCAAACAAATGTTCTAATTTCTTTGTGTCTATGTCCACAGGATCAATAGAGCCCCAAATCGTTTTATTTATTCCGTTTATCAACGGCGAATTCTTCACCTCTTTCCAGAATAACCTCACCAACTTCTTCTTGTCTGCTGGAGAAGGCATTTGAGGTGGCGGGGCGGAAGGTGCTCCACCAAGAGGAGGAGGAGGAGGAGGAGGAAGACCCCCCGGAAATGGTGGCGGCGGCGGTGGCACACCACCCGGGACTGGAGGTGGTAGCGGAATTCCACCTGAAATGGGAGGAGGGGGCGGGGGACCTCCTGCAGACTCATGATGTCTTATCTCATTAATGTCCTTATCATCTTCCTCAATTAAGTCAGTGAAGTCTAAACCATTGATGACTAAAGACCGCTTCGATGTCACTGATTTCTCCCACTCTATCTCTTGCGCTTTTTTTGCTAGTTCTTCTTCTCTTCTAAATCTTTCTTCTTCTTTCCGCTTTCTTTCTTCTTCACACTTTAACTCTTCTTGTCTTTTCCGCTCTTCTTGCTTTCTCAGGCTTTCTTGTCGAGCTCGTTCCAGTTTTTCTTCTCGCGCCGCCTGGTCCTCCTCAGATTCCTGGATTTTCTGCTTTGCCGGAGGTATCTGATCAACTTTAGCCTGTATCTGCCCGCGATCTTCCTGCTTGATTTTTTCCTGCGTGCTCTGTGATTCTGTAGACTGACCATGACTGACGGTATCAGATCTATCGGAAGTTTCGTCATCTACACTTCTTCTCGCTTGATTGCCTTGATAGAGATTTGACAGTAGCCATTTCTTGTCGACACTAGAGCGACTTGATCGTCGGTGTTCGTGGTCAGACGGACTTTTAGGACTCTCTTTCTGCACTATGGAACCCTGACGTTCTAGACGGGCGTCTCTGACTTGTTTTAAAGAAGCGCTGCGCTCTGCTCGCGTCATCAATGGTTTCAAATCCTGTTTTTCTTCGTCTTTGAGATCATCGTCATCATCTATAATTTCACTATTCTCTTCTTGTTCAGATGGAATATCATTGAAAACTTTGCTTTGTCCTTTTTCCGCTTCGTCAGCAGAACGTTGTTTCATTGCCGCCCATCGCGTCTCCTTCGGTGTCTCCTCTGGACTATCATCGCCACTCTTCGTACTTTCGACGGAACTCACCGAACTAGAAAAAAGATCCGCGGGTTCCGGTACTTTGAGCTCATTGCTGGAAGTATTTTCTTGGGTTGTTCTTGAGATTTGTTCGGGAATTGTTCTTGCAAATCTGTTCGTTCTTTTAGAAACTTTCTCATCAACTTTTTTCTCACTTTCCAAAGCTTTTTCCAGGTTTTTAAATTTATTCAACGCGTTAGGTCTGTTTGGAGAAGTCTTGAGAGTGTCATGGTTCA
This sequence comes from Phenganax subtilis, assembly GCA_025434845.1. Lineage (NCBI taxonomy): Eukaryota > Metazoa > Cnidaria > Anthozoa > Malacalcyonacea > Clavulariidae > Phenganax > Phenganax subtilis. The sequence goes on along the minus strand of JAOBYK010302806.1, from coordinate 14,726 downwards.
TCTTGGCGCGGTATCTATTACGTGCGCTCATACTCTCAACTGGTTTCTCCAGTTCAGGTTCCTTCCCCTCTTGCTGGAGATCTTTCGTCGGAGTAATCTTCTTACTCGGAGTAATTTCTGGCGTGGAATCTGGGTCTTTGTTTTTTTCGTTCTTCAAAGATGACAGGGTCACGCTTGGAGTTTTCTTGAGGGGTTTCGACTCTACTTTCTCTTGGGGCGTGTCTTCAACACGTGGTTTCCAGTTTTTCCATTGTCTCAAGTTTCTGCCAGGCTTCTCACTTTCCTGCACTTTCTTTACATCACCATTTGATACTACAGGAAAATATAGTTTATTTATAATTTCATCTGCCGAGACTACTAGTCAATCTTATTTTAAAATTGCTGCACTATGAAATCGGTGGGTAAGTGCTGGACGGTCATGATGTAGGACGTCCACACTGACCTCGCGATAAGGTATAGAGGAGGCATGATGGAATAACGCTGAAGGCTGCTTTTCAGTTACCCATTTTTCACACGTACGCCAAAGTTGAAATCTTTCAATATTTTACAGTTATTGAAAATACACGAACAAATAGACACGCATTTAAAATTCAAAATGCTACACAATTCTTCTTGTGAATGTTTATAACATACGTGTAATAAACTTTTACGTCTCTGTACGTGCGTATCACAAAAGTAACTGTAAAGCAGCCTTAAATAATACGTTCTAATTGCACTAAAACGTTTTAATTACACCCTAATGTTCTACTCATATCAATTAATGTAACACGTTACAATTAAAACGTTCGAAACTCAAACAGACCTCTGCTTGGTTCCAAAGCACCATATTTTCTTTGTGATAAATTGTTGTTCTCTACTTTAACTTCTTCTTTCTTGGGTGAAGGCAGAGGACTGTTTTCTCTCGATGGCAAAGGAGAAATTACTTGATTTGATGTCACCTCTTCTTCTGCATGTGTTGCTGCCTTGCGCGCTGCACGTCTTTCCCTACGATCAAAAGAGGTCTAGTTCATGCATACAGACATGAATCGTATTTTTATGAAGCTACAATGATCTTATATATATTACCTCCTTGCCACCCGTGCCTTCATTTTCTCATCATCCTCGTCAGGCGTTGCTGCGGGTGCTGCAAGTGAGCTTTCAACTGAGTTAGGTGATAAGTTTTCATTTCGATCAAAATACGTCCTATGCTGACGATTCTTCTTACGAGCTTCAGAATCAGAACTGTTGCCTGGGTCTGAGATAAGAGGTCTTTCTAGTTTGTAGCCAGAACCCAGGGAATTATGTCGCTTGCTGCGTCGTCTGTCTCCTTCAAGGAATGGAAACAACTAGCAATTAGAGCAATTACGAAATGGATTAGAACAGCATGTAATTAGGAGAATATAGCAACAAATCTTTCAAAATAATTAAAAAGTCTTGAATTGAAATATTTTCTCACCATTGCCATTACTCTGAGCGCCAGGTTGTCTTTTCCTGTGCCTTATGCTGGACGTGTCCTTGACAGACGACAATTGCTCATCGCCATCTTCAATTTTTAGAGCAGTCTGCAATGAAAAAACGAAACTTAAGAAAAACTTTTCATGAACAAAGTATCAGACTCTAGCAGGAATATAGATCAACCACAGTTACCTCATACACTTTAATCTGTTCTTGAATTTCTCTATGGTTTTTCTTGGAGCTCACAAGATTCTGGAAGACAACAGATTTAAATCAGTGCAACAGTCGTGAAGACAATAAAATAAAAGTAACAAAATTTTTGTAGTTTTGCATGGCGAGAACCACAATATGACTATTAGTTTGACATACACCATGTACATTTATTAGTGCAAAGCTTTTAGTCCGTTCGCCCAAACTTTCATCAGTGCAACTGATGTTGGTCCATTGCACTAATGGAAGGTCCGAGTCAATGGACCAAAACCTTGGCAATCATAAATATACATGGTGTACCTTCAAACAAATATTCATAAAATAAAAGTACTTGTAATTACTTTCAGTAGTTGTTCCATTCCTTGCTCTTCAAGAGAATCAGAAATATCATAAAATAAATCTTGATCAGGGGCAGCATTTAGAATCTGATAATATACAAAGTGAGCAATCATAAGCACACTAGCAATCAAAGGTTTTACAACAGACAATAACAAATTCATAAGCCAGGTTATTAAAATTTCTTACTTTATTTATCAGAGTTAGACAAAAACAAGTCACTTCTTCATCTCCATCTTTATCAGAAAGCACTTTCACAAGACAACTCCATGGCTTTGTTCCTAATACATAATAATAAAATCCATTTCTGTTATTATAGTTCTGATTTTGCTAAAAGTGGAGACATTTGACTAACTTTGTAGGTTGTCCCATTCATTCACAGCTTGAGACAACACAAGAGAATTTGATTCTGTGTATTCAACAAACACAAGTAGGAGTTTCAGAGCTGTTTTTGAAACAAGCCGATACTACAGAAAAATAAATTAGGCTAAAGTAGTTGAAAGTGAATTCAAATGCAGTAAGCTTCCTCTTCAACAAACCTTAGAAGCAGTTAGAGAATACAGCCACTGCACAGTTTCACTGTGATTAATGACTCCATTCATGCCATCTACATAAAGCATAACCTGACCAATAGCTATAAAGAAACAAATAATATAGATTGGACGTTTCATCTCAAAAGACGAGACAAGCTGTTGACAAAACAAACCAAAAGGCCCTGGTTCCCATGTAATGTAATAGACCCACCTCTCAAAATATAATTCTGGTAATTTTGGTCTGCATCAGTTCCCACAGTGATAAGCGCATTCAATCCATCAGAATTTACAAACTCATGCACCAAATCTTTATCATCCTACAAACAAGAATTAATATCACCAATACATTCAGATAAACTCACTGCAATGCATGCTTTACTTTTTTTATACCTTCAATGTAACAGAAGATTTAAGAAATACACGTACTTGAAAAACTTGTTTGAGGGAGAACAAAGCTCGTCTCAGTTCACGGCCAGATGCACTTAACAACTTCGCTGCAAAATAAAAAATCATTTATTTCATTTTGGGACATCCAGATTGGGATTTAATTTAGCCATAATAAGATGCAAGGCAGCATGGAGGGAGCACTGTGCCTTTAATGGATTGAAAAGAGCCCGGGCCAAAAAATTCCCTTCGGCAGCTCAACTAGAGGAAGAATTAAACTATTTGGGAAACACTGTTCACGGTATACCTATTTCCAAATTTAGTCAAATCTGTGAGGAAATAGCTTGCCCCTCACGTTCCTTCTTAAGAAAACATTATGTCATGCTCAAACCCAGGATTGGGCAATCAATTTCAAACAAAATTTCTGAGCAATTTCTTCACAAAAAGGAATCAACAATGACTTAAAGACAAACAAATGACAGCTGAAAATTAATGAAGTACTCAAACACTACCAAAGGCTCATATTGAGGATATTCAATAATCAAGTGACAAAAGTTTGCTCAAACCACATTTATTAAACATTACTTTTAAGTAGTTAGTAAACACGCTTGCAATTGACCGCGCTTGAGACATTTTATCAATAGGCATTCAAAGCCATAAAAAGAGTTTTCTAACGCCAGAACTGAAACCAAGCAGAGAGGTAAAGATTGATATTTCCGAACTTGAAGCTTTTTATAATTCCAAGGAATTTAACTGAAAATAATTAAGTTTGGAACTCCGATCTATCTTCCATATAAACAGACTATACATTCGTCATTAAAACCATAAGCGTTTTCAGTAGAAACCAGAAGAAATCTTTTACATAGTATGACTGTTCGAGAAAAAAACTTTGTTCAAATAGCAATTAGAATAAAATTAGAAATAATTGCGTAAATGAGCGTGCGGGCGATAAACAAAAACGTTGTTATACATCCCATGGCAATGGAATGCAAACAATACTGTCTAGCTTACAGTGGCTGTAAAAACCAAACAACATTGCCCAAAGTTTTCAGTCCATCTTAGTCGAAACTAGGTATAAATTACAGCAATACAGATTAACGGAGGAAAACTCCCACGTATAGAATATCAGAAATTCCTTTATATCTACATAAAGAAAGCAATAAACAGTGCAGCACGAAGAACATTTGACAATATTCTAGAAAAAAAAAGATTCCGTTCGGATGTTTAGACCAAATTGTCGCCTGAACTCTTTCTTGTGTTCGAGAAATCATCGGGGCTATAAGCAGTAAATCCAACCAGCTATTACTCCGCAAAAGCAACGAAATCATGTCAAATACGAAAGCGCGTGATAATATTATTGACCTTTCTTTGAAAGTAAAAAGTTTCAAGCGAGCAAACACGAGACGGGATTACACAAGTAATCTTGTAAATTTTAAGTCCTGTACAAATGCAGTGGTTAAAAATCAAATGAGCAATCCATCTTACGTACCTATACAGTTGTGCACTCGTACAGATAGCTGTGTTCTGAGGAGTATTGTAGATTTCCGACTGGAAGAATTAAAATTCAGTAAGGACACTACAAGAGTTCTGTCGTTCTTATTTACAGTATCCAAGTGAGAGCCGTGTAGATTCAAATGTCAAAACCCAGAGCAACTCATGACTAACTACCTGTCGGGAAATCCATCCAAAACGTCTGCTTGCTCTTCCAAAGTACTTTCCAGATCCAAATACGTTCCATTCTGCAGGATTTGTAGAGCTACGTCTTCTAACTAAAATAATAAAGTACAGTTCTTCATTGAGTAGTCAAACAAGGCACAAATGTCCGAAACTGAAGGATAAACAAAAGAGCTTGTAGATCACCGGCGAAATCTTAATGACTTAAATACTTACATTGTGTGGCGGCTTCAGTAGCTTGTGCAAAACAGCGATTTGTTCACAGAGAGGAATGTTAAGGTAAAGGGTACACGAAGGCGGTCTGGTGGGTTCAGGAAAGTTAGTACTCGCAAACGGGTCTGTATCGTCAAGAAATTGGACCTTACAGCTAAACGCCATTTCTGTAGTCGTCTCATTTGACGTCCTCCTGAAAAGTTTCGGAGTACCCCCTGCGCATGCGTTGTACGATGCGATACCATTCCTGCGGCTCCCGCGTGGGGAATAAGTGTCACGAATTGAGATCACGCGTGAACGTGAGTTCAATGTCGTTGCCATTTGTGACATTGGGTCAGTTTTTACAATTCGATCAGTCTGCGATAGTTACTATTTCTTCTAGTTTAGCCAACAACGCACGTATTCGAAGCATTTACAGAACTGGTTTATTGTTTGCGCAGACGACATGTTTCTTAGACCAACCACAGTTTCACCATCTTATTGCTGACAAGTCAGGTGCAGACAAATTTAATAACCACGCATTCTTATTTCAACAAAAACTAACCCGAAATTTTCTCAGCCATACAATGTGTAATTATGAGCAGCAAATTAGAAAAACTTGTTATGGTGATCTACACGTACTGTTGATGTTTTACCAAAAGGCTAGCCACGTAGTCTTCTGTTGCGCAAAAATCGTAAATATGGGTCCTCAGTTCAAAATGTAGATCTGTTTTCGGGTGGTAGTTGGTCTTTGAGTATCAATCAAGTTTCTGTTGCTTATAACGAATGATGAAGTTCTATGATCAAGGTAAACGATGTCACAGACCGAGCTCTAAAGCGCGCTCTCCCGCTTAACTCCTCTTTCGCTGTGGCGTAGATATAAGGTTGTCAACGCAACTCAAATAATTAGCATAATTATTGTCTGACCGAAAGCAGCAAAAAATGACGTGCACGACTGGCTTTTGAAAAGAATGCCAAACTTTCCTTGTTTAAACAAAACATAATTGACAAAAATCCAAGCACCGCTAACAAAAACCTAGAACATTTGATAAAATGGGGTTGATTAAATACCAAGCTTGATAACTAAGCTCTCGCAAAAGTTCGTTTTCGAAGGTATCAATGTAATTGCCAATTTCCCGCCCAATATGTCTCAGTTTTCCTTCCGATTTGAAAGACAAAAGAGAACATTGGAAATTCATTGACAATAGAGCAAAGGGAAATTGCACAATATATTAAACAAAGTCGAACTTTATGCTAAGGCGATGCCGTACTAAAAATAGTTCAAGTAAAGTAGGTATCAAGTAATCAGGACCATCAGGACTCAGATATTGACTTGACGTAATGGAACATTCAACGGTCGATGACAGAATATAAACATATGATATTCAATGATGCTGAATGATGATGAGTGATATGAAATGATGGTGCATGATGTTGAAGTTTACTCATTGATATTCCACGACAGTAGACGATGTTGAATGATGCTGAATGATGCAGAATAATATGCAATGATAGTGAATGATATCTAATGATATACTATGTATAATGATGTACAATGATGGGTTTTCAGGTTCAACCACTGGGTTCAACTCCGTGGCCAAATATCTTTGGCGTAAAAGAAGTGTACCTACGCCAACTGATTTCCTTGCATGTAGACCTTCCCGCCTTGTCGTTTCGCGACTACTCTGTACATGTGCTCAGTGGTCAGAGCGCTGCGCTGGCGAAATATCTTCGGAAGCGACAAAAATGGCGTAAAATCTGTGGCGT
>JAOBYK010302695.1:0-19386 GCA_025434845.1 Phenganax subtilis | reverse complement strand
TATCTAATCTTAATACCGGTTCATTTAAAATGCAACATTGTCAAAATTTTTTCTCAAGCGTTCAAGCGTATAGAATTATATATTGAAGTCGAGACAAACATAAAGTCGGTTAGCCGTTTCGTTTCGTTAATTTGTGAGTTGTTGTTTGCAAAACAAAGAAAACTTCTTTATTCCACAAAAAATTTTTTGTTCGGCAAGAAGGCAAACTGACGAAACGAAGACATTCAATTCCTTTGCTAAAGTGGATTTTGCGGTCCTAGCAAGTTCCTATGGTATCCACTGGATTCGTCGCGTTTCTAGTATCGGCAAGTTTTCTTGCTGTGTGTGGGAAAAACGAATTTAAATCGCAATGTACAAAAAGCAAAAACGACAAGTCTCTTCACCATTTCCAAGATAAATTTTTACTCGGCAAAAATTTCTCGTTCTCAAATTATAACGAGAATGTTATTTTGCTTACAAATGTAGCATCGTTCTGAGGTCTAACTGTCGTACAATATGATCAGTTGAATGCATTGATAGATCAATTTGGACACCATAAGTTGCCGGATTGCTCTTTGAAGATTTTTGCTGTTCCTTGTAATCAATTTGGCTTGCAAGAGCCTGGAATTGGTATAGAGATCTTGAACGCTTTAAAGTATGTTAGGCCGGGCAATAAATATGTTCCAAAGTTCGCTTTCTTGGCGAAAAGAAATGTTAACGGGAAAGATGAAGATGGTCTATTTACTTGGTTGAAGGTAGGACATTATAAATTACCTGAATATTATTTCGAAATTTGGCAAAATTAAGTGTTTCGATATTGGCCTTTACTTTATAAGCGTCATTATCGTCTTTTGAACTTGTCATGGTGTTGACTATCACTCGAAGAGATTTGCGTTCATCCACCCGCGAGTACAGTCCCACAACAAGATGACGTTACATTTTGTCACAAAATATTCATCAATCCGAGTACTTCTCGCAACAACAATACATTACATTACTACTATGCTTGTCATGATGTGGCTCGGAAAGACTTACAAAACATTCGTTCAACTGACTACTCGTCACCTATACCATAACGCATCAATTTTTTGTATTTTCAATGACATTTATATTATTTCTTTTCAGTCATTGTGTCCGAATCCTTCTAACGTTATCGGCGATCCGGCCATGTTGTTTTACGAGCCTATTCGTACAACTGACATTACCTGGAATTTTGGTAAATTTTTACTGGATCACAAAGGCAGGCCTCGGAAAAGATATAGCCCGAATTTTAAACCTCTTGCGATGGCAAATGATATACAAAGATTGGTGGATGAATGTCTTCGGGAGAAACAAAACGCAGAGAAGTAGTATTAGAAGTATTTTGTACGACGAACAAATGTTCCTTGACAAGTTTCTTGATGAGTTCACTTGCTCGTGTGTACGACGAAAAAGTTTTTCTTGACGATTGTTCACACCGTTTAAAACTGGCATGGCTATAGCTTTTGAACAAGGCTTATTGTCAAGGCAAAACTTGTAAAAATTTGAATATTCGGTATAGTGTTGTAGTTCAGAGAATTATGGGGAATGTTATTCAGTGACTGTTATTCTGAGCTAATGATGGATTGACTATAAACTGTTTAAGACAGCTGGTCAGTCTTGATGAATAGAACTCTCTGCATCATTACAAAATTTTTAATGCATTCGATTTTGTAATATACGAGTTACAACATGCTTGGAAGACACACAGTCAAATTAAATGTCTAAAATTAAAAACCTCTAAACGATTGAAAATCTCCGCTAATATGTTTTAGTAGAACGCTAATCACTTATGAATTGAATTATTTAGCTTATGTTGAATGATATCCTCTGAATATTTTAAAAAACGCTTTTGTTCGGTCTTATGGCGAACATGTTTTCCTTGACAAGTTTCTTGACGAGTTCACTTGTTTGTGTGTTGACCGACAACACACAATTTCTATTAAACTGCAGTTCTTGTAATAAAGATGTTTTGACCAATTTTAAAACGTGGGTTTACTTAGCGTTAATTATTCATACTTTAATTATTGTAATTACTGCTCCGAAACAGCCTGATGTATCTAAACTTTCATCTAAACACGATTTGGCATCATCAGTTTGACACCTGGCATCTGTTTTGCTTGTTCGAGTTTTTTTTGGTAGAAGAAAATAGTATTGGTTTTTGTTTTCGACAAAATAAGCAATTTGTAGTGGGGCTTTGTAAATGTGCTTACAATTCATTTGCCATATTAGACAATGCGATGAATTTGACCAGTAGAGAAAAATATCAGGAGATGATTTTTGGAATAGAAAACGGAATATTTTTGAAAAGTTTTCCTTGACAAGTTTCTTGACGAGTTCACTTGCCGCTCGTGTGCGCAATGAACAAGTTTTCTTTGACAAATTTCGTGATTCGCGAGCAAACTTTTTCGTCTATGAAAGCTGACTAGGCGCAGTAGTTTTTAAACAAGACCACTTGTTTATAAAAAAAAGCTTGCTAGTATTCGTCGAGCACACGAGCAATAAAGCTTGTCAAAAAGAACTTGTTCGTCTTTATGAAACTTCTAAAAATCCAGAGGCCGTAGTTCGAAAGGTGCATGGATAGCGCACTGGTTAGTGAATATTTGTAGCCTTCTAAAAATTTTCCACTGATCGTATATAACATAAAATTACGGTTAATACTTACAGATTAAAGTCGTGTACCAAAGTGGAAGTTTCCATATTTGTTGTCCAATTTTTAGGAGTTTGAAAATTCACCATCTGCGCTATCCAACTTTCGAACAACCGCGGCCTCAGGCTTTGTCTCCGAATTCAGTCTTATAGATGCCAAATATGAATTCGGTTTTTAAGATAATTAGCGGGCAGTTTTGAATTCACTTAGCCGATATTACTAGACAGAGTTGCTTGAAAATTACTCCAATACGCAAATTGAAAAGTAATTATACCCAGGCTGAAAACCTGTTGAAATTCTCATTATACAAATGACGCGTTTCAAACCTTCAATTTCAGTTTGAAAAGTTGCACAGCTATATTTTTCAATTTTAAAAGCATGAAATATTGAAGTAATTACTAGTTTGTACACTGCGCTGTAATTTGCTAAAAACTATATACATTAACACGTGATGACGAAAAGAATGAATGAATTGCAGCTTAACATGTCATCGTGAAAACATGATTTACGAAAGAAAACGTTTCTATGGTTTTCGGAAATAATTTTGTTGCTGTTGGCAAGTGTTTTCATGTATCGATAAGAAAGATTCTCATTAACTACTAGCAATTACACTGAAGTTAGTTCGTTTTGGTTTCTGTTTAAAGTATAACTTTACTCAGAAAGTATTTTTAACGTTGTTTCCTCTAACAAATTGAGCCGGGCATTTTGCTCAAATTGAACTTATCAAGTTGAAGGTTAGTGTATTACCATTATATTTGAAATTTTTTACTTTAATGTATTGAGCAACGTTTAGACTTCGGTGGTCTATGTATATATATAGTGTTTTAGTATTTTCAAAGACTTTCTATATACTGCTGGCTTTTTGAACGCTGAACTAGTTTAACACCAGATCATGTCAATCTGTCTAACTCCAGCGATGATTTACTCTAACTTCAAACGATTCCACGCGTCGAGAAAAGATACATATACCTTTTTTATACCGTTAAATTGAAGGCTTTTTTAGCAAAAATTAAATTGGATGGAACCGTACATTTTGTCCTGAATTTACTTTGCTTTAATTATGTTTAAATTTTTAAACATGCAGGGACAAAATCCCAATTAATTCCTTGTCTTCTCCATTTGAAGCAAGCAAATTCAATGAATTGTGGTGAAATAAATCTTCTAATTACTGTCTGTACGTGATGATCATTTTTGTTTCCTTTGTACATTTAGATATTTTGCGCGATCTGTTCAAACGTGCATCCTTAGCAGAAAACCTTACATCCAATATTTCATCCGGCAAAGGACTTCGCTTTTTTATGTATTATAATACAAAGAATCAGTTTTCTGTAAGTTAAAGTCACAAGTCTTCAAATAACGCAGTAGCTACTATCAAGGTTTGTTTCAATCACTGCTATGATTTGCATCGATAATTTTATATTGGTATCAGTTTTAAACCGTTCCTGCTTGTAGAGGTCGATAAAGAGTAGTCTTTCATTGATTCATTTCGTCCGGTTTAGGTTTCCTCCTGTAGTAACATTGGATCAGTAAAAGGTGATTCTTTCTGGATCTTGAGGAAGAACAGTTTAGAACTATCGAGTGTATATATAGCTAGTTTAGTTTAGATTTCCTTGCTGGATCAATAAGAGATGACTTACTGGATTTCTAGGAAGAACAGAACTGATAAAACTATCCAGTATAATAAATATAGTTAGATTAGTTTGAGTTCCTCCAAATGAAACGCTGGATCAATTAGAGATTACCCTGATACGGGACCTCTTAAAAAAACACTTTAGATTCTGCTGATAAAAACTGTTCAGTAGAATTTTTGTGAACTTTATCCGTGTTGAAAAGTGCAGGTGTCATCTCTACTTGATCCAGTCCTACCACTGATAGCCCAAACTAAACTAACTATATTTATAGTTGTATCAATTCTAAACTGTTCTTCCTAGAGATCCAGTAAGAGCCATCTTTTATTGATCCATTGTTACTACAGAAGGAAATGTAAACTAAACTAACTATACTTATACTGGATAGTGCTATATCAGTTCTAAACTGTTCTTCGCAGAGATTTAGTACAAGAGTCGTCTCTTATTGATCCAGTGTTACTGTAGGAGGAAACCTAAACTAAAGGATATTTATATAGAATAGTTTTATAAATTCTAGACTGTTCTTCTTGAACATCTCTTCTTGATCCCGTATCGCTACAGGAGGAAACCTAAACGAAACTAACTATTTACTCTACTGAATAGCTAAATCAGAAATTCTCGAGCTGATGCCAACTTCTGATATACTGTCATTTTCTAGACGTCTTACTGCGTTGGAATGATTAATGGCGCTTTGAGAGTGAAGACTCCATGCAGGTAGCGAGTTATATTAGAGACCTTTTGATTGACGTTTACGGCGAACCGCTGACTGCAAACGGCAAAGTTTAAGTCGCATTTCAAAGTCAACTATATCAGTTGTTCGATGTTACGGGAACCTATGTAATGAATTGAAACATGATTTGGCAACTTCGCTCTACAAAACTGTTGATATAACAATCAAATGTGATCTAAAGTTTGCCGTTAGCAGTTAGCGGTTCACCGTAAACGTCCATGTTAACACTTTCTTATCTCATGTGCGTTAAAAAACTTGTTCGTCCTTATACGCGAGCTAGTGAACTCGTCAACAACTTTGTGAAAGGTAATTTGACTCATCTAAAATTGGGAAAATTCGTTACGGAGATATTGAACGGAAGAAGTAATAATAAGGAATCTGCGCATGCAAGGTTTCCTGTAAGCTTTCATACGCTGATAAGATGTAGACGAACTAATATTCGGTAATTCTTTTAATTTTACACCGAAAGATAATATATGCCCTGATTGTCCTGTAGGAAGTATAATTAACTAAATTGATGTTTTTCCGTGATCGCTTGATGTTTGCGATAAGAATTTTGACAGTGGTAAAACGCGTAAACTATGAGAAAGTTCTTGAGAAGTTTCTTGAGGAGATCACTTGCTCGCGTGTACACCGAACAAGATTTCCTTGTCAAGTTTGTTAACAATTTCACTTGCTCATATACACGACGAACTGCATAGACAAATTAAGTTCACCTAAAATGTGTCCACGGCTTCTTTTTTATGAACTATAGTTGATTTTTATTTTCGTGAATTCACGCTTTATTTTGATGGAAAAGTGTCTCTTTTTGTTTAAAAATTATAATGGATATCAGGAGCGACCGTTTTGAAAAAATATCAGTGTATACACAGCTGTAAAACATTTTAGAAACATTTTTATCATTCTATTTCGTCCCACTGAAAACAACCGGTAATTAAGAGATAAGGGCGAATATTTTAGGTTGCCGTCAAGAGAAACTTGCCTTCATTACCCTTTTGAAACATATGTTTTGTAAATGCTAATGATATCAAAAGAAATGTGATTGCTCCATTTAAACTTTTGAATGTACACACGTTTTTTAAATCTCATCCTTTGGATATTACAGAAACGTATGTGTAACGGGAACCATAAAAGGTTTGCTGGTTAACTTGAAGCAGCACAGTTGTAATTCAATGTCTCAGTCTGTATAAAGGTAATCATATATGTCTACTATTGATTCACTCTTTCGTATCTGCTTAAATTTTACTGAATAGAACTTTAATTGGTAAATTTAAAGTTTTATGCCTCGTGTGTACAACGAACAAGTTTTCCTTGACTAGTTTCTTGACGAGTTCACTTGCTCGTTGAAGACAAATTTTCCTGCGTTTTAACAGATGTCATTGACAACCATGCATTTCGTGTGATAAAAACACTTGACTGGCAGTTGGGTTCCATAGTTGTACTTGATGAAATCGCTACCTTTCTCAACAGTCGAAAGGCAAATGCAATAGTTCAAAACTTAATACAGTCGAACCTCTAATTAGCGGACACCAACGGGGAACCCTCCCATGCAGTGTCGGCTAATTATAGAGGTGTCCCTTGGATAGAGGTCGAATTAAATATAAGCCTTGATGAACATAATTAGAACTTGCTATTTTGATTCTATATTTGCCATTCTAGCTGTAGTATTTACACAAAATATGACACTATATCAAAATATGTCACTTCAACTGTGACAGAAAATTCTAATTCCACGAAAGTTGTTGTCACTGGCAAAAGGTTAACAGAGGACGAGGATACGGATTAGATATACCATGCGAGTATAAATTCGAGGGAGATAACTTCTCTTGTAATTTGACTTAGAGATAAAACGCGATGTGAAAAGTGTGACACTGTTATATATAAAAGATGTCCTGTTACATTTCTGTCAATTAAAACTTTAATCTGGCGCCACTACGGCCTATTATTAATTAAATTTCCGCAACAAAACTAAACCTAACTTGTATATACTATGTATTTTTTATTTAATACGATATGGCCACAAAATACACGGCTATAACTGGTTTTTATGAAAAATAATGATGGCAGTGTCCGGACCGGTATTTACAGGTAATTTTTCATGTTTGTATCGTGAAAAAGTGTCTGCGTCCATTCTACAAAGGTGTCGTTTGAATAGAGGAATAAAATGAAGGAAAACAATTGGGTGTTGTTTGGGAACTGAGATAAATGTCCGTGCATTAGGTGTCCGCTGGGTAGAGTGTCCGCTAGTTAGAGGTTCGACTGCATTATCATGCAAGGTGACTATTATCGGATAATATTTCTGTGAGGTTGGTAGGAAAATATAGTATTCTGTGACTGGTTGTTTACCGAAATTCGTTAAAGTTAAACATTTATATCAGTTCGCTTTTTAAGATTATCTGAATTAAAGTGTTTTTTCGAGTGGTTTAAAGACTTATCTTAAGATTAAACAGTGTTTCTGAGTACTGTCGACAGTTCAGTATAACAGCTTATAACAGCTAGCTGTTTTTAATTGTTTTTAATTCATTGTAAGGGACATATTTTAAAGGGATATTATCGAGAAACATCGCTCTGTCCTTAGATGCCAATATTGCAAAATGGTCAATCGAAACGGATCGGTTAATGTTACTTTTACTGCAAGTTTAATGATGACATCGACAACGCCTAGCGAAAACTCGATGCAATCTGGAATTGGTGCGGAACAGTACGAATTCCCAACTTACGTGGAAGTCCTGTTCTATATTATTCAATGTGTTTTGGTACTCTGTGGTTTATTTGGTAATATCTTGGTCGTTTTAACTGTACGACGGAATCCACAAATGAAACAATCTATCTCAAATTTATTCATAATGAATTTGGCAGTTGCTGATATTGGAGTGTTGGTCATATCCCATACCTTTGTACTGGCGTTGGAAATTAGAAATTTCGCTTGGCCCTTCGGAGAATTTGCATGCAGAGCAATTTATCCATTTTCTGATTCGTTTTACGGTGTATCAATATGGTCCATTGTTGCTATCTCATTTCATAGGTAAAAAATTTGTTTGTTTGTTTGCTTGCAAATTTTTTGTGTTCACAATTTCACATTCATTTTTTTTTGTTCAGGTACCAAGGCATTGTGCATATTATGCGATCTCAACTTTCACGAAAACATGCGCGATATATTCTAATCGCCGCGTGGCTTGCCTCAATTCTAATTATATCCGTACCACTTTGGATTTTTATGCGATTGCTGCCCCAATTTCAACTTTGCGATGTCGTGTGGCCCAATCGGAAAACGCACATCACATACTTTGTATCCCTCAATATAGTGTTCTATGGCATTCCTTTGGCTTTTATTGTTTACTTCTATTTTCGCATTCGAGTGGCACTAAAGGCGAGCTCCGGCTTTCACCGACAAATGACGAAGTTTAGTTCCCGAAGTGCATTGCGAGAGGACCTCACGAAACGAATTCGGCGGAACGCGAAAGCATTACGTGTGCTAACGCCAGTTGTCATCGTTTTCTTCGTAACAATGCTACCTTTTACAGCGTTCCGTTTGGCGTTCGTGTTTGTGGACATGTCTCAATTTCGACACACAAGGACTCTATTTTTCGGGTCAATTATAAGCGTTCTCGCAAATTCTTCGGCGAATCCTCTCATTTACACAATAGTCTCTCCCGATTTTCGCCGTTCGTTCATGCATTTTCTTGGCATTAAGAGAGGTGTTATGAAAGAAGGCTATTTGATGAGAAAATCTATGCTTTCTCGAAAAACTAGTGAGTTCTTTACTACAATGAATAACAAGAGAAACCAATGGCAAGAAGACAGTCTATAGTTTCACCAGTCTGCCCAATTTGTAAATAAAGTTCAGTTTTGAACTGAAAAAGACAGTAAAATAAAACGTTGCTGTAAAGTTTGAGTACTATTATGGTGCTGCCAGCTCTGGCTACAGCTCTTCTACAGAAATGTCTAATGAAGTTTATATATCACGTCCTAATTCTCGTTCTGGTAAGGCGCCACGATTTCAATTAGAGCGTTTGTCGTAAACTGGGTGAACTTTGTATACGAGACAAATCATCGCGTCGCAAACTCTCATGGCCTAACCTGTTAAGCTATTTTAAGGCCACTAGATTTGGGTAATTCCGATACATGTCTTACGAGTGACAACAATTTAATTATCGGTGATGGTATATCCAAACAAATTGCGACGAAAAATAAACAACAGCTGTTGGTAAGATGCTTTGGTCAAAACAGATAAGAAAGTATTCGTAAGATGATAATTTGTCCATATTGTATTATAGTTTTCATAAATTTCAAAAGTTTCGTGAAGTTTTTGAATTTTTTTAAATCGCTAGCTTTTTCTCAACACGGGAATTTTAACCAATACAAAGCAATCGAATTCGACCAATCAACTACATCAATTAGTAACAACAGCCAATTGGAGCTGGTGGTATCTTGACCAATCAAATTTGAGGGCGGGAAAAACTCGGCGAAATATCTGTCGGTAAATAGACGAAGCTTCAGATATGATGCGAATCGGGTGGGAGAAGGTGTTGAAGTTATAAAATTTTAATGTCATTTTGTTTTCTGTTGCTTTTTGTGCTAAAATGAACGGCGAATACGATGTTATCGTGTTAGGAACTGGTCTCAAAGAGTGTGTTTTGAGCGGCCTTCTAGCAGTAAATGGTAAAAAAGTCTTGCATTTAGACCGAAACGAATACTATGGAGGCGACAGTGCTTCAGTGAATTTGTCTAGGCTCTTTGAACTTGCCCAAAAATCCGAAGAGTTTGCTCAAATTGGAAAGCCTAGAGATTGGAATATTGATCTCATTCCGAAATTTATCCTTGCAAATGGAGTGTTGGTAAAATTATTGATGTACACCGGGGTGACAAATTATATGAATTTTAAGTTGGTCGAAGGAAGTTTTGTTTACAAAAGTGGACAATTATATAAAGTCCCGTCAAATGAATCAGAGGCATTGGCGTCAAGCTTAATGGGTTTCTTCCAAAAACGACGATTCCGTACCTTTTTGGAATTTGTATCGAATTTTGATTTCAATAACCCCAACACTTGGGACGATATTTTACCTGACACGACACCCATGGCAACGGTCTATGAGAATTTTGGACTTGATCAGAATACTATAGACTTCACTGGACATGCATTGGCCCTATACTTGGATGATGATTACTTAGAAAAGCCTTGCGGGGACACTTTGAGACGGATTAATTTGTATCGAGATTCAATTGCAAAGTTTGGCCGAAGTCCGTACATATACCCTGTGTATGGCTTGGGTGAGTTATCCCAAGGATTTGCTCGTTTGGCGGCATTACATGGAGGCGTGTTCATGGTTAATAAAACTGTTGATGAGGTTGTTAGTGAAAACGGCGTTGCCATTGGAATCTCGTCTGGGGGTGAGATTGCTAGAGCAAAATGTGTCGTAGGAGACCCATCATATTTTCCCAACAAGGTCACAAAAGTTGGTCAAGTGATTAGATGCATTTGTATTTTGTCTCACGCCATTGAAGGAACAGATGACTCTTTGTCTTGTCAAATAATTTTCCCACAAAATCAATTAAATCGAAAATCTGGTAATTGTTATTTTAATTTTGTATTAGTTTTGGTTCCCTCAGTAGTGATACTGGATCAATAAGAGATGACTCTCCCTGGATCACAAGGAAGAACAGTTTAGAACTGATAAAACTATCCAGTATAAATATAGTTAGTTTAGTTTAGGTTTCCTTCTGTAGTAACACTGGATCTATAAGAGATGACTCTTACTGGATCACTAGGAAGAACAGTTTAGAACTGATAAAACTATCTAAATATAGTTTAGTTAAGGATTCCTCCTGTAGTAACATGGTAACAGTAGATCAATAATAGATGACTGTCATAAAACTATCCAGTATAAATATAGTTGTTTAGTTTAGATTCTTCCTTCAGTAACACTGGATCAATAAGAGAGTTTTCATTCTAGATATTTACATCTGTTTGGTGTCTGACACTCATAGAGTTGCCACAAAAGGCAAATATCTTGCAATGGTCAGCACAACTGTTGAAACATTGAACCCAGAAAATGAGTTGAAACCTGCACTGGATTTGTTGGGAGAGATTGATGAAAAATTCGTATTTGTAGCCGACCTTTTTGAACCAAATGATGATGGAACCGCAAACAAGGTTAGTTTAGTTGAGAAATATTTTTCCCTTACAAATGAATTAGACAGAGTAAAATATTTAGCAATTCTTAGTACAATTCTGTTGTTTTTTTAGATTTTTATATCCAAATCGTTCGACCCTACAACCCATTTTGAAACGACTTGCAAGGATATCGTTGCAATCTATGAAAGAATTACAGGAGAAAAGTTTGATTTGAATTCCGTCAAACGTGAGGTATCAGATGAAGTGTAACTGTAAATAAGTTTCAAGTAGCAATACTTTTTAATATTTTTGTCAAGGTCAGGCATTTTACATATTAAAAGCAGAATTGTAATATATCCTTTTATGTTAAAACTAGAACTTAAATTGTTAATATCACAGTTAGGGATGCAGCAATGGATCCAGCATGATCTTATGGGGGGAGGGGGTGCTCCAGTTTGGTGTAGGTGTGGAGTCAGTTGACAGTCAATGTGTCATCAGTTTGTAGCTGCTCCTTTGTGAGTCTCGGACTGTTGGTCATGGGCATTGCATAACTGCAGTCAATGTCAACTCAATTATATTCTCTATTTATAGTCTGTATATTTCGAGTTCCACTACATTTGGTAAAGATATTTGCACCCCCCCCTGCACTCCTTCTAGCTATCATTGAGGGGTGCACCCCCCAGTAAATCCATCACTGAGGGATTGTACATAACTGTAGTACTTGAATCTTAATCTTTCAAATATCAATACCGTAATTATTCGAACAAACACCTCCCTTGAATAAACGCCCCAGGGAGAAGCAAAATCATTATTAAACGCCACCCTCAAATAAGCACCGCATTTTTTCATCGATGCAGTGGTAAGTAATTTGAAGCAGTCAGACCTAAGCAGTGGAAGCACTTATCTGTAAAAGAAAACCCATTATTGCTCTGTTGTTCAGCTGTTACTTATATAATATATTGACAGATGTTACCAAATTTGTAATAAACGCCGCCCTCGAATAGACGCCGCCCCTAAAACGTCAAAAATTTATAAACGCCGCGGCGTTTATTCGAGTAATTACGGTATGCACAATCCCTGACCTTATTATTGATATTTCAAACTAAAATATTTTAATATAAATGCTACAGTGCTTGCTAAACTTATTCAAGTATTATTTATGGGGAATAGCATTATAGAACAGGTGAATTTGGGATTATAGGTTTTTTAAGCTATTAATATATGCTGTATTGTATCAGACTTATTTTAAACTATATTACAATTTAAGTTTATATTTTGACCAAAATTTTTCTTTTCAATATTGAAAAAATCGTTTGGAAATCAACCGTTTTTTTTAAAGTACACTCTAATTTTGATGATTAAGATCGTTTGGTGTTAAAAGCAGTAAAGTACGGTAACAAAGAATGGTAGCAAGAGAATTTGTCACATAGTTTTGTTAAGATGCAAGAATCGTACTTTGATTAGCAAATCGTATAAGCTTTTTTAAACAGAGGGAAAAGAAGTGGATAAATATTTATGACCGGGTTTCTGGTTCAATTTGAGCTTTTTTACACCATAAAACGCTCAAAAATGCTTCACGATATACTGGCAATTGGAACGCATAAACTAGCGGGTTCACGATGACATTCACCATAAATAGTGGCTCAAATCTAAAATATATCTCCGAAACCACATAAGAACAACGAGCGCTGCAAACCGATGCAGTTGTAGCCAATAGCATCATTGGGAAAATCGTCATCATTAATAGAACGGTTATGACCAGAAATGTGTTAATTAATTTTCGATTTTCTCTTAAGGAATTCAGTTTTCGATTTGTTGTTTTCGCTTGAGTTCCATATTGTCCCATTTTTAATTGTTTTCGTTTTAAAACTTTGTAAATAATGTAGTATCCCGTCGAGATTGAACAAATTATGACGAAATTTAGACTGCCAAATGCTAGGAACGTTACTTCACCTGTCTTATCTTTTGACAAAGCTGAGAGGCTTAACAAAATATATGATAGAAACCAGCAAGCTAACGAAAGTATTGCCAACCGTGTTTTCGTCACGTGAAGCTTGAATTCTAACGGCCAAACGACAGCGAATAATCGCTCGAAAGTTATGAGCAGAATTGTAAGAAGTGAACATTGCATTGTGAGGAAGTTTGAAAAGTAAAAATACGTCAAAGTACCCGTGGACTGGTAATACCCATTTAGAATCAAAGCCATTCTGATTATTACAAAACTGCCCGTCAAAGCATCTGCTATTGCCAAATTTATCACCAAAACTGTCGAAATTTTACGCAGTTTTTTAAAAGGGTCTTTATACATGACCAAAAGTAGTAAGCCATTTAAGACCACTCCTATAGAACCAACAGCGATGTTGCATCCAATTGTACTCAAATCTAAAGCATTGGCCGACCAATTCTCGTCCGTGGTGTTCATTTTGAGTTCAAAAGCTTACAGTAATGGAAAGACGTTTTTATTAAATTTCTGTTTAAACACGCTGTGTTTTGATATTTAAAAACGCGATTTTTCATTGGTGCTTTGTGTCGGCGTGTCATTGTAAGAAATAGTAGCAATAAGGTTCCTCAAAACTTTAATTAAGAATATGCTATTTAATGAACATAGCGTCCATTAAAGCAGTTTTTATGCAACTTTAGCGCCTCATCTATCGTGTAATGAACACCTTTTGTTTAATTAAATTTGGATATTTGAGTCATTTAATGAAGAATTGTAATACATCTTGTTGTGAAAAAACTAAAACTTCAAATGTCTATATCAAAGTCATGGATTGTACATATTTATAATATTCAAATCATTTAAAGAGGAATTGTATTGTATATTTTTATTGAAGAATTGATCTTATTGAGTTCCAGTTTTTCATAAGACGACATAACAATTTGTCTTTAAACCATTCAAATATTGTAAATATATAAAAAATATCTAACCTTGACATAGACATTTCAAGCCTTACTCTTCACCTAAAAAGACACAGCATAGTTCTTTAAATAACTAAGCTTTTTAAATGTGGTTTGTAAACTCGGCTATATCTTGATACTAGAAAAATTTCAGATGAAAATCTTCTCTTTTGTGATGGAAGCTGATTTTTGCTGACTCATCAATGACGAAGCAAAATAGAGCAATTTTAAAAATATACACAATGACTAATGTTTTCATTTTTACGACAGTTTTTGACATAAAAACACTGGATATTTTGCTAAATATTTTACTAAATCTTTCGAGAAGAATTTTATATCAAAATGGCTGAGCAATTTGACCTTATCTCGTTGGGAAAACACTGCTTTGTTGACCATTGCAACCAATTGGATTTTTTGCCTTTCAAATGCAGTTATTGTAAAGAGATTTATTGGTAAGTACGGGTGTAAACCATAGTGTAAACTAGCTATATTTATACTGGATAGTTCTATCAGTTCTAAACTGTTCTTCTTAGAGATCCAGTAACAGTCATCTCTTATTGATCCATTAAGCTAACTATACTTATATTAGTTCTATCAGTTCTTAACTGTTCTTCTAAGAGATCCAGTAAGAGTCATCTCTTATTGACCCAGTGTTACTACAGGAGAAACCCAAAACTAAACTGGCTATATTTATACTGGATAGTTCTATTAGTTCTAAACTGTTCTTCCCACAGATCCAGTTTAATTAATATATTTGATCATTTTAAACAACTTTTTAGTCTTGAGCACAGAACTGCTGAATCACATCAGTGTCCAAAAAGCTACTTGGTGACAGATGTAAGATTTTTAGCAATATATTATCAAAGATTTTTGAATCGACAGTAACTCTTTTTCTTAATAATTAGTATTTACTTTTTAAAGGTACATGTTCCGATATGTCCATTGTGTGGTCAGATTGTAAAAAAGTCAAAGAATGAAGATATAAATGTCCAGGTAGAACTTAGTGTCTGCTCATACTTTTTCTAACGTTGAAGGTCACAAGTTGAGGCTGTTGCATGCAGTATCAGACAATTTCTTTTGTTAACGCTCTCTGAGTTGAATTATGCAGCCCAATTGTCCGGCTTATATCCGTACTCTGTTTAACACTGGGTGATTTTGCTCATCAAGGCATGACTCTTGCATCCTGAAGAACCAAACAAATTCCATGCTTGATAATTGAAATCTCTTCACTCTAGGTTAGTCATCATATTCAAAGTGGCTGCAAAGAACTTGTTGTGAGTCAAAAACCGAAGAAAGAGAAGCGTTGTACTTTTAAAGGATGCAAACGTCATGAAGTGCTGCCTTTTTATTGTAATCAATGTCAACGACAATTTTGTGTGAGACATCGGCATGCCCAAGATCATTTGTGTCATGCTAGCACAACATATCCTGTTGTCACTTGCGCTTAGAACACATAAAATGGCATAAATAATTGTTAGTCTTTTTGGGTTAAATGTGCCTCAGTCAGGCATCAGTGGCACAACTCTTACTATGACAAATGAAACTGTCTGATGTTTGAGACAGAGTAAATGGCACTGTTAATGGTTTCGCTCTGTAGGCAGTTTCATTCATTGAAGAACCACATTTTACTTAATGTCAATCAGTGTCAATGTAACAAAGCATTTTATTAATCAATATACAGTCTGTGATATACAGCAGAGTAACCTTTATAACTTCAATGCATCCTGTGCTTGGATAAAGAAATTCATTTTTAACATATTCTACAAGACTTTCAATTAAATGTGCACCACTGAGACATATAGTTCTGAAAAATTTTAAGTTCAGCACAAAAAATCCATATACAGTGTATTGTACAGTAAGATATATATAAGGTAATTTAAATTCTCTCAACAATTCTTATTCAATAAAATGTGAAACATGATTAATTGTTTATTTGTTTTTGGTAAGATTTCAACCATTCATCATGCTGTGATCGGATAGTTTTAATTGCCTCGGCAGTTCGCTTGATCAAAGCAAGGACCTCTTGGTTGATTTTGCTCTGAAATATAAAAGAATGAAGTTGAATGAATTTCATCTATATCTGTAAGAGTATGTAAATAGTTAAAACAGTGCAATGTTCAATACTTATTCTACTCTGTCTAATGCCAGACAATTTCAACCTCATTGGACTCTTGCATCTTAACGATTGACCGAACTGTTTGAAAATTTGTTGTGTTAACCTGTTAACCAGCGATGTGTCCTATTGTGCCCTACTGTTCTATATTATTCTCTTTAATGCCAGATGAATTTACTTGTCAAGGTGGAACTCATGCATCTTGATAACAGTGTACATACTTGTTCATGCCAGGGTCTATTAAAAACTGAATCTTTCTGACAATTTTGAACCATGCTCATTTTCCCGCAATCTTTCACAATTGGTTCACAAAATTTGTAGGGATCAATAGGTTGAATTTTTGCTGGAGACATTTTAGGTGCATTTTTTGGTAGAATTGTGGCATTTAAGCTGGTGCTTTTAGGTGCTTGAACTTTGGAATTATTTGAAAGCTTGTTTTGGCCAAACTTATTCAAGTTCTGACTGGGAATTTGTTGTGGATTTGTTGTTGGGTTTTGCTGAAATTTTTCCTTGGTAGGTACTTTGGTTTCGGTAGCTATTTTCAAAAGCTGTGGACCTCGGTATGGTGATTTAAATTTTGTTGCTTTTTTGACAATGAATTGAGGTTCCAGTTTTTTTGAAAGCAAATTGCCAGCCGAATTGTTCGGTTTCAGTCTTTTGACAGCCTGTAAAATAAGAGTGGATACAAGGTAGTACAATATATTTTATTTATTTCAATATAAAGAAGGATAAGAGATAGAGGTCAAATTGTAGTCACCTTGAGAAAGTAAGACTTTTTGGCAATTTTTTCATCAAAAAATGAAGAGCACAGTCATACCTTTTTTGGTGGGGCTGAAGCTCTACAGTTTTCTGAAAATTTTTTGATGTTTTTCATGGTGAACATTTGTTTTGGGGGGATTTTTTCTGAGTTTTTTTCCAAAAAGTATTTGTTTTTTTAAAAAGTCCTTTTAAATTTTCCCGCGCTTCGCTGGACTAAATCTGGATTAAGAGTTAGATTAGAAGATTAAGTAAGATTTAAGTTTATGTAATTTATTTTTAATCTGTAATGTTGCAGTGTTAACCTGTAGTAATCTAAACTTAATTCGTAAGAATCTACTTCTAATCTTTACTAATGTAAACTATATCTGTAGTGATAATCTAGTTCTATCAGTAGTAATCAAATCTTAATCCTAAACATCTCGTGATTTGCAATATTTTCTTTTCGCAGTAAACAATGCCGGTAGTTTATATTCACACGCTTGAGTGAAAACATTGTATATTTTCGCTTAACGCCAGTGGATATTGAACAATATAACTCTCTGAGATGTCTAAAATAGTAGGTAAGTTATATATCATCATATTAAACACAAATTTCGTAAATTTGAAGAACAATTCGTGCATTTTTATACCATATTTATACAGCAGAGAAAAACGATTGGTGCTTTTGCCTTTTGGTATTGCCTATGATACTCCCAGTTATATAATGTTGTGAACTATTTATAAGTACTTTTAGCCACAAATGTTATTTTTTAAATTTATATAGTTAAGAATCCGATCGTTGAAATCCAAGGAGATGAAATGACTAGGTCTTGTAATTATTTTAAAAATCATATGTCGAATTTTATTTCTATTTACAATTATTATGCAAGATCACATGCCATGAAATAATGTAATTTAATTTTTGCTGCAGATTATTTTACTCTTTCTTACACCAGACAATTTTACTGTAATCCCAGATAATTGTATGCTGTCAAACACTATAGAATTTTCTTTCAAATGACTGGCAATGGTACTTCGACTAACACCAAACTATTTTACATCTAATTGCAGGATTATTTGGGATTTAATAAAAGAAAAACTAATCCTACCGTACCTGGATGTTGAAATTGAACATTTTGATCTTGGTATCGAAAGCCGCGATGCTTCTAACGACCAGAGTAAGCTGTCATTATAAACTATTACGTGGCAATGTGCCCAAATTTCTTTTACTCTGTTGAATGCCAGATGGTTTAATTGTCAATATCGTCGCGTGACTCTCAATTATAATATTTTGCTGAAAAGTTCTCTTGAATAAACTTTTCAATTTCTTTTAGTAACCATTCAAGCAGCAGAAGCTATAAGAAGATGCAATGTTGGCATAAAATGCGCTACCATCACCCCTGATGAGAAAAGGGTTGAAGGTAAATAATTTTTTTAAACTCAGTGAATTATTAAATTTGTATAAGTTTTGATAGTACTTGTAATGTTTGGCTCGCAATATGCACATGCCTGTGTTACATAAATGTATTATTTTCCTTGGTGCTCAAATATTCTATCTTAACTCTTGGACTCGCTCTATATATTATATATCTATATATTCTATTCTATATTTGTAATCTAACACAAGCCGTAATGTCATCATGGTCGCTGTCCAATCATAGCATTAACATAACATAAAGTATAGAGTTTGTACACTACAGTTCACAGCTAAAAATTATGAGCCTGCTCTAAAACAGGATGCAACAATGTTGTGCGGCACCTATTGTTCAACAATATTGAACAATATTGTTCGTCTTTAATCGGGTGTAACAACGCTGAACAACATTGTTGACAAGTGTGAACAATAGGGTGCAGCACAACATTGTTGCATCGTGTCCTATCAACATTGCAACAACATGATGATTTTTATGCGTGTTCTTTCTCTTAGAATTTAATCTGAAAAAAATGTGGAAGTCCCCCAATGGGACAATAAGAAATATATTAGGAGGGACAGTTTTTAGAGAAGCAATATTATGCAAGAATATTCCACGACTTGTGAAAGGTACAGTTAGAATTGATTAACCGTGTTTTGATGGTAATTTATGCATCTATTAAATTTTAAGAGTTTCTTTGTGATACATAATGTTGAAACCATTTAGGCTGGGAAAAACCTATCATTATTGGGCGTCATGCACATGCTGATCAATACAAAGCAACAGATTTTGTCGTGCCTGCTCCAGGAAAATTGGAACTAGTGTATAAGCCTGCTGATGGCAAAGAACCTATCATCTACATGGTGCATGAGTTCAAGCAAGGTGGAGGCATTGCCATGGGGATGTATAATACAGATGAGGTATTATATTAGAGACCTTGAGATTGACGTTTTTGGCGTACCTCTATCCACAAACAGCAAAGTTTAAATTACATTTTAAAGTGCACTACATGAGTTGGTCAATGTTATAGCACGACGTAACTATGATAGAAACAACTTCAATTTTATATTGAAACACAAACAGGACTACTATAAGAACTCGTATT
>JAOBYK010302584.1:0-19389 GCA_025434845.1 Phenganax subtilis | reverse complement strand
CGAATGAAGAACGCAGTTGTAACTTCGAACGATGAAGAAGAGTTTGAACTGAATAAATTTTTGAAGTTTGATTAAGATGTATTTTTGAATTTTAATTAGGACATATTTTTGAATATTAATTAGGACATATGTTTGAATATTAATTAGGACATATTTTTGAATATTAATTAGGACATATTTTTGAATATTAATTAGGATATATTTTTGAATTTTATTGGGGCATATTTTTGAATATGAATAAGAACATACTTTTATGAAGTACAGGATGGATATTTTTGATAGCGCAAGTAAATATTTTGAAACAAAACATATATTGCAAAAGTTTGAATGTATATGTTAAACACAGAATGTATTTAAAGAAAGGCAATATTGACTGAAACGGCGCCCCATAGAAACAAGTCTTGTTTATTAGAGGTCACTCTAGAGTATCCAAAACATTTACACAACCCTCATAGAGATTATCCTTTGGCTCCTGAGAAAATAAAAACAAATGGCGTAGAAAAATTAATTCCTAATTTGAATAAAAAAGAGGAATATGTTGTACTTCATAAACTTCTTAAATATTATATTGATGAAGGTGTCGTATTAACTAAAATTCATCGAGGAATTATGTTTGAGGAGGCCAATTGGATGAAACCTTATATAGATTTTAATACTAATCAACAAGCAAAATGTAAATCCAAGTCTGAAAAAGACTTTTTAAAATTAATGAACAATTCTGTTTATGGTAAAACCTTGCAAAACAAGCGTAATTATTCTGATATACATTTAGTTGATAGTTTAGAAAAAAGCTAAGAAATTAATTAGTGGACCAAATTACAAGTCTTTCACAATATTTGGTGAGGATCTAATTGCCATACAAATGTATAGAACAGACTTATTTCTAGATACCCCAAAACAGATTGGAATGGCAGTTTTAGACCACTCTAAGCTCATCATGTATAAGTTTCACTATGGTTATATTAAATCAAAGTTTCAAAACTCTGCAAAGCTGTTATTTACAGATACAGATTCTCTCTGTTACGAGATTCAAACAGATGACTTTTATAAAGACATTTCAAAGCATCTAAATAAGTGGTTTGACACGAGTGATTTTGATAATCCCAGCGATCCATGGATTAAAACCGGTCTTAATAAAAATGTACTTGGGAAGTTTAAGGATGAGCTTTGTGGTGAAATTATGGTAAAATTTATTGGTCTTTGCGCAAAATGTTATTGCCACGTTGACTCTTCTGGCAACATAGTTAAAAAAGCAAAAGGAGTTAAGAAATCAGTTATTAAAAATGACCTTAGAGTTAAAGACTATGAGAATTGTTTATTTACTGGTATTAAAGAGCAGAGAAAAATGAGAAATATAAGATCTCATGAACACGAACTAGGCACAGAAGAGATTGAGAAAATTGCTTTGAGCTCGGTTGATGATAAAAAATTCACTCTTTCTGCTGGAATAAATACATTACCGTTTGGGCATTTTGAACTGAATGATGTGACTTAGCAACAACACTCTAAATAGTTTAAATTCCTGTAGGCTAACACTTTTTCAACCTAAGAAAAAGATTTTTTAAATCTTTTTCTCAAAGTGATAGTTTCTAAAGCCCGCAGGAATGTGACAACAAAAATGGTTGCCAAATATTAAGTTACTTATATGGTTTTTCGTCTTGGGGTAGAGTCTCCTGGATCTGGTTTAAATCTGTCTGACTCACGAAATTCGATTCTGTATGCATCTCCATGAATATATAATTTAACATTTCGATCATAAGCTTGCTTGATGCTTCCTGGGTTTATTTGAAAAAATTTACCAGCTTTAACAAGACTTGGGAAAGACTCGACCCAACCAGAATTTAGATGAATCAATTTTACAGGACGGGGCATTTTCATTGACTCTGAACAAAAGTTTTCATATTTTTCATTCTTAGGAAGTTTATCCATTTTAAGTGCGTCACAAATTTGGTCTTTGGTTCTTTTTGAATAACCTTTAATGTTGAGGTCTTTTGCTTTTTGTTTAAGTTGTCTTAAACTTGGATTCATTATTTATTTTTATGTTAAAATAAAAAGGCGACAAATTTCCCAAATGGCCAATCTCCAACAAGACCCCTAGCCCCAGAAGCAATATGTTGGCATTCTTGCATCTCATTTGAAGGTTTATAATAGTCCTCTAATACGGGTTCTCGTTCCCAGTCTAAATTAAATTTATGAATTTGACTTAGTGCATTATTGGTAATATTAATATCTGAATTAGCATCTGATAATTCTTGTCTATATTGAGCAATTTTATCTCCTCTGGCTGTTTCTTTTTTACTCCATTTTTCCTTTTCAAAAGCTAATTTTTCCAGAGCTAAATTATGACTTTTCATTTCTGATTCATAGTTGGAATGATTGAGTTTACTAAACAAGAATCCAGCTCCTGCAAAAGCAAATGCATTAAATATTCCACCCGCTACTGTAGACACCATCTATTTTAAGAAGTAATTTTCTCAGGAATAATTTTAC
Organism: Phenganax subtilis; assembly: GCA_025434845.1. Classification (NCBI taxonomy): domain Eukaryota; kingdom Metazoa; phylum Cnidaria; class Anthozoa; order Malacalcyonacea; family Clavulariidae; genus Phenganax; species Phenganax subtilis. Next base: position 16,899 of record JAOBYK010302584.1, on the reverse strand, counting down.
TATCTTCGAGGTATTTTACAATGACGGATCTCACCATGACAGATCCAGCAAGTTTTAATGTTCCATTCAAGTTTTGAGGCGCACCCAGAGGCTCTCCAAAAGCTTTTTACTCAGCAAAGAAACAATGACAGCTGAAGCTGTTGATATGACTCCACCATAAATCTTATTAATATATTCTTGTTTTGTTGTTGGTGTTGTTTGACTACCCATTTATTTATAAGAATAAATTTTATATTTTCAGTCAAATGTGTCTAATCTAACATGATTTACAGTAGGAATCGGGGTTCAGGTTTGATAGGACTAATAGGTTTTGTAGTTCATTGTTGTTTTTTAAATGAGGGTCTAAAGTTCATACCTGTTCAAAGTAACAAAATATTCCAACTCCAAGTTGTGCAACTATACCAATTGCAGGAAATATCCCCAGCTGTTCTCATTGACTTTTTTTTCAAGTACTTCTAATCGCTTTTTTTTAGCTTCTTTGGCTTGTTTAGAAACTCTGCTAGTTTTTTTTCTTGTTCTACTTTTTTTGGGTCTTTAACTTTTATTTGTGTAGTAATAGTTTGTGGATTTGTTGTTTCAATTACAGGTGTTTCTTGAGCTTGAGTTGTAGTCTCCATTTATTTTATATGTTAATTTTATGAAACAGTTTCCACTGCTAGGTTTAGATTAGACTCATTTCCATAATCACTCCCAGCTGTTTTTCTCATTTGAATATAAAACATGACCACATCAGTGTTTGAGACTTTATTTTTAAGATAAAATGAAATGCTCAACGGAACAGCTTGATAACCACCAAAATTAATTATGTCTTGATTTGTAATGTCTACTGTTTTTATGACTTGTTGCTTAGAACCATTTTTCATGTATACAAAACTTGAGTATTCAATGCTAAGGTTTTTTATCACGGCGTCATTGTCAAATGTATGATTTAACAAGGTTACGGTTGTCTTGTCATTTATATCGGGGGGTAGATTGAACTATTTGGATAACCACTGTTCAACGTTTTTGGTATACTATAACCAACTACTCCATGTTAGCCTCTATATGAAAAATTATGCAAGTATGTTCTGACAATCACGGGTTTAACAAGTTCTTTTGGCGCAAAACCATAATTCAAAGTCATTTATTTGTAGTATAAATCTTGCTATAAGAAGCCCAAATATCATCATTTTACTTGTGGCTTCAATTATATTTTTATTTGTAAGACTATTATTAGGAGTCTTATAGTTGCTTGTAAGACTATTATTAAGAGTTTTATAGTTACTTGTAAGACTATTATTAGGTGTCTTAATTTTACCTACAAAACTACTACTAGGTGTCTTAATTTTACATACAAAACTACTACTAGGAGTGTTTATAGGAGCACTTGAGGACTTCACAAGACTACTTGTAGTGTTTACATGTTCATTTTTACCAAATTTCATACTCGGTGTAGCAGTAGTCAAAGTATTGTTAAATCCTTCTATAGGTTTATCTAAAATGATCAGAGGGAATTAAAATTATTCCTGGGCTGACTACCATATTTAAAATAACATTTGTTTCCTGGATGGCTTGTCTCGTATTAGAAATCATCACCGTAGGATCATCTTGAACTATAGTGTCTTGGATAAGTTTGTGAAACACATCTTGAGTTTGGGAACTTTTTGCGCCTTTGTTTACTACGGACCACCTCGTTTTTGCTTGAGACCCTAACACAGAGTAGACGAAGCTATCCATCGCTTGTTGTAAAAGTTTTTGTCCAACTTTTGTTAAACCATCAGAAGTAGATTTTATAAACAATTTCCAATCATTTGATTCTGACTTTGGAATGACTTTATCAACATGTTCATATCCAATCCCCAAAATACCCATAGACCTATTATTTTTAGGAAATACATAATGATATTTTCCTATTTTTGATTTGTCATGTTTTTCTAAAAATAAAGATATTGCTTCTCTAGTATGTTTTAATTTATATTTCCAGATTTTTTTCGTAGGAATATTGTCTTGAATACGCTTAATGTTGTCTTTGTTGACAAAAGTGCTCAGTTTATTTGGATATCTCAAGAACCTCTTCATATGATAATAAAAATAATACTTGGCAATACTTGAGATAATTTTAGATTGGGAAGTGTTAATATGTTCCATAGACATTCCAGATTTATAAGACAAAACATAAGCTGAAAGTAAACTTGTAAAATAAGGATCTTCTAAATAATTAAATTTTGCTTTAGAAATATCAGAATTGTTCTCAGAGTTTCCCCACTTGATGTCAAGTGGTTCAAGATGACACTTGAAACTATCAAAGTTGTTTACATAAATCTCAAATGCCTCAAAATCAACCTTGCGGTCTTCAAGTTTTATTCCCGTGATTGTTCCTTGATTATTCCAGATTCTAGGAGTCCAGTACAAAGCATAAGAATATTTGTCTTGAAACGTCTTTGAAGTAATGTCTGTTCAAAACGACTTATTTACATAATAGTCTATGGAAGTAACAAATGACAAATTTTCTGGATCAATGATGACATTAAACTCAAATTTATCAATGTTTGCGTTTGGATACTTTTTGGAAAAATCGTCTTTAAGTTTTGTTTTGGACGTTTATAAATATTCATTGCTTTAGAAAAGTTTTCACCATAAATAGCTTTATAATATCTTTGTACCTGTTCTTCATTTATTTATTTAATGTATTAAATAAATGAACAAACTTACCGTGTTTATCGACAATCACCACAAAGAATTTCACTTGGAGAAAAGAATTGAGACAACCTCAGATTCTAGATTATTTCTCAAATCTGCTACGATTTTTTGGAACTACAAAAATAGTGTTTCTAGAGAAAACAATTTTATAAGTAAGGATGATGTTACTCTTTTACTTCCTGTGGGGTATTTAACTTTTGATGATATTCAGAAATAACTAGCCAAGTACAAAATTGAGTTAGAAAAACTACCCTACACAAACAAGACTAAATTTTTTTTGTAAAAATGACAGCCTAAATCTTAAAATATTTGGGTTATTATTAGGATTTTCACTGAATAAAAAAATAGTTCAAAACATGTGGACCAAGTCTGAAAATGAGTGTGATATCAACCTCGGTTTAAGACATATCAATATTCATTGCGATGCTGTAAACAAATCAATGAATTTTAACACGCAAGGACAAAGAAGTTCTGCTTTTATGACTTTACGCATTACCACAAGTCAACGTCTAAATGGGTCAGTGTCTCATTACAAAGACATAGCGTCTGAGGTTTTGATTTACAATGGAATTTGGAAAAGTTTACTTTTGACATAACAACAAACCCTGATGAGAACACTCAGGTTGGGTCTGTATTATTAGAGCTCTACATAAAATAAAAATAAATGGAAAACTTTTTTAAAGAACAACAACTTAGAGATTTTTATTATGACCCCAAAACTGGCTACATGTCTGAAGAAAAACTTTATCAAAAATCTCTTGAAAAAGACATAGACATTTCCTGAAAGCAAATCAAAGAATGGCTCTAAACTCAAGATACTTTTACAAGATACAAACGCATTGTCAGAAAACACAAATTTTCCAAAACTTATGTAAACAATTTAGCTGATCAGCTACAAATGGACTTGGTGGACATGAGTAAACTTAAAAATAAAAACAAAAGCTATGCTTGGATTCTTACAGCTGTGGAAATTTTATCCAGATTTGGGTTTGCTATTCCCATGTATAAAAAAGACACCAAAAACATGACAAAATCTGTAAATGAGTTACTTTTAGAGTTTAAAAATCGATTTGGAAAATATCCAAATGTTGTTCAATTTGATGAAGGAAAAGAATTTTACGATGTGGGTGTTAAGAGTTTGTTGGAAAATCATAAAATAAAGTACTTTTCCACCTTGTCTGAAAGAAAAGCAGCCATTTTTTGAGAGATTTGACAGAACATTAAAAACCATCATGTGGAAATATTGTATTCCAAGGGTACTTATGATTGGTTAAATGTTTTAGATGATTTAGTTAATAATTACAATCGCACAAAACATGGAACTATTCTCATGAAACCTGCTGATATCAGCAATACTAATGAAGATCAAGTCTGGAACACATTGGACAGGGGAATACCCTTTGAACAAGTTTAAAATTGGAGATCAAGTTAGAGTGAGTAAGTATAAAATTAGTTTTGAGAAAGGATACGAAGCCAATTTTCCCGAGGAAATATTTAAAATCTCAAAAGTGTTTCGAGGTGACCCCAACATGTATGAAATTATGGAAATAACAGATGGTGAACCTATTCTTGGTAAGTTTTACGAACAAGAACTTTCCCCCGTGGATAAACAAGAAAATATTTATCGAGTTGACAAAATTCTCAAAACCAAAGGAGATAAAGTTTTAATAAAATGGTTGGGTTACAGTGGTAAACACAATTCTTGGATTAAAAAAAGTGAAATTAACCCTTAAATAAATGAGCAACAAGTCAACTCCTGATTATAGTTTTGAACTTGATGATTCAGAGTCTGATTCTATTTCAAGTGTTACATCTGATTCTATTTCAAGTGACAGTGAATATATTCCATGAAGTGAAAGTGAATATAGTAGTTCAGAGTATTGGACAGATTCTAATGATGAAAAATCTGATTAATTTTTTTTTTACTATTGAATAAATGACTGAGGGAGGCGAAGACTTTAAAATGAGTATGCTTGATCCAGAGGCTTATGAGTGAGAAGAGAAAGAAGAACACCTAGAAACTAGTTTTGGTTACGCTAGTCGACAGCTGCCTCGCACAGCAGACATTGAAAAAAATACATGGGGTCTTGGTGATAAATTTACTAGAATAAAGACTAGAGATGAAAATAGACAAATTGGAGCTCAAAAAGAGAAGAGTAACGACTAAAATAAGAAATAAACTTAAAACTAACTTTGCTGTTGATGTCATCAAGACTGCTGGTCCAAAGTCAAGACAACTTTTTTGATAGTATGAGTGAAGATGATAGTAGACACTTGTTGTTTAAGGGACAATCTATATTTATAGAAAGCATGGCAAGTGGATATCTCAACTATACTAAATCCACTTTTCTTCAATCTACTGTGAATGAATTTAAAAGCTTGCTTAGAAAAGCAGAAATTGAGAAAAATCCAACTCTAGAAAATGTCATACATCAAAAAATGGAAAAAAGACCAACGTGGAATCCTAATTTTACAAGATCTGGAAGCCTTGAAGAATCACCAAAACCCGCACCAACTCCAGGTCGATCTTTGGATACAGTAAAAAACATATCTCGTTATAAAAGTACTTTATTAGACAACACTCCAAAACAAGTATCAACACCCTCGATTTTAAATATAAGTCGAAAAGAGTCTTCTCATAGTCCTATTCTTTCATCAACCCCATTGTGTATAGAACCACAAAACTCTGAGTTTGTGAAAAGAATTGAGAATCTAGAGTATCAAGCTCAAGATCTAGTAGATAAAATTAATGTAATTTATGATGATGTAAATGAAAATTTTCCAAACTTTACTACTTTTAATAACAAAGTTATAGAATTGAATAGTAATTTAAGTAGTCTAGCTACTAACTTGCGAAGTTATACTGATGAGAACTTTGACATAGTTGTTGATGACCTAAGTAGGTTAGCTGTTGAGGCAGCCACAAAAGACCTTAAAGTAGGCGATTTAACCAATAAGGTGAATGTGTCTAATTCAAAAGTTGATGAAATTGAAGATAAAATGCAGGAGCTAATCAACACAATAAATGAAATAAAAAACCAAGAGATACCTATATATCGAAGAGTAGGAGAAATACAAGATGAATTTAGTGAATCTAAGTCAATCACTCTTGCGAGTCTTAGACAAATAAGTGTTAGAATTGATTCTATTGAGACAAAAGAAGATACCACAGAAATAGAAAACTTGAAAAGTAAAGTGAATGAAGACTTGGATACTATTAGAGAAAGACTAGATGTCATGAATAGAGTTTTTTAAAATGGACCTTAAAAGTTTTAATAATTATGAAGAAATGATGGAGAAAATAGATAGTTTGAAAAATCAAACAAACAAAGACATTGAGGAATTTAAAAAAGTCTCTGGATAAGACCTAGACGTAAAATTTGAGAGTCTACATCATAGGCTTGATGAAGATATTAAAAAATATAAAGAAGAAAACAATAGTAGGGTAAACAAATTACAAGACGAACTTGAAAACTATGCAAAAATAACAAAATCATCAACAGCTAGTATACAATCCAAAGTAAGAGAGTCTTCTAAAGATAAGAAAAATGAAGCTAGATAAAAATATGTTGAGAATAAACTTGATGTGGACCTGAAAGAAATAAATCAGAGATTAGATGAATTAGCTGCAAGTCATCCTAGTGCAGATGGAGGTAACCTTGATAAGATTGAGGCAATATTACAAGAAATTAAATTTCTTAAAGAAAGAGTCAACTTAAACACAAAAACTATTGCTTCAAACTCAAAACAAGGACTCGATGTGATTGAGCTTGTGGGAAGTATTGAAATAAAACTCGTTAGAGAAATTAGACAACTTAAACAAGAAATGGGAGAAAGGTACACAAAAGTTACAACTAAACCTACTAAAGAACAAATGGAATATCAAAACATGGATGACGAGATTACTAGTCAAGTGAGTGAGTCTTCTATTAAGGAAGGGAATGATAATATAGTCATGACTCTTTCAGAATTGGAAAAAACAGAAGGATTAACTGCACAACATCTTTGTGAAATTAGAGGATATCTTTTCATGGATGATAAAGAAGATAAAATTCTATTACTAGAAGGTGAAATAAAACATTGGGACAAATTAGCTGAAGAATCAGAAGGAAGTTTAGATCAAAGAGTCTATGAAACTCTGGCAGAGGTGGCAAAACAAAAGCTTGATCTGATTTGTATGAAAACAGGTTTAAAACCCAAAGGATTAGAAGCCGATAAAATTATGGATGAAGAACTTGAAAAAAACGATTTGAGTCGATTTAATAGATTTAAAAGATGGTGTAAAAATAATCTTCTAACATTGAGTGGAATAGCCATTTCCATAGGAGGAGTTATTACCTATATTATTTCAATAGCTAGATCTGAGATTCGAAAAGGTTCAGAAACAGTGGATAAACTCATAAAATCATTAGACAGTTTAACAAAAAAAGTTGGACCTGATGTTGGTTCAATATTAAATATCGTTGGTAGTATTCTAAGTTAGGGGGCCAAAGGAATAAATTCTTAGCCAATAATTTGTGGATACTTGTGTTGTTTTTAGTTTCGCTTGTTTATGACTTGTTTAAAAAAAAAATTTTATACTTATAAATAAATGGAGACACTCATACCTGGATATAAGAAACTCAGAATGTCTGATATTAAAGGCATTCGAACAAAACATACTATTACTTTTAATCCAAACAAGGCAAATCCCAAGGAGGAAATTTACCTGGACATTCCAAAATTAAAACCAGATGCCTGTTTAGTTCCTGATAGTTTGAATTTAAAGTTTGATTTTAAAAACAAGAAAGATAAATCTTGGTTCTTGAATAATCTTGGAAAACTTTTGACTGAGAGACTTTCTATTGGTGTTGGAGGTGAAAATGTTTATGACAACAATGGTCATGGTGGACTCGAAGTTTACAAAGACTTGTGACTTTCTGAGTGTGTTAGACATGAACGTTTAGAATTTGGAATTATTAATGAAAACTTTAGAAAGTTAATCTCCAGTTCTGATGATGGACAAAAACTGAAACGATGCAAAAAGTTTCTGATGCTTTGATTCATGGTATACAAGGAACAAAACAAAAAATTAAACTGGATAAAATCATAGGTGATCATAGTTTATATTCTCCTTATTCTATGGGACACAACTTTCAATTCAAAATCACATTACCCATAGCAAGTAGTATTATGAAAGCTCAGTCTGGAGAAAGTGTTGAAGGATACAGTTTAGATAATATTAAACCAGAATACGAAACTATCAAAAATGAAACTTTGTCTGGATAAGCATTGTCTTGTTATGACTCTGGAAGAAGTCTAAATTTTGAACATGCAACTCTGATGAAAACTGTCGAATGGGATAAATCCAGTACTTTGGTGAATGAAACTGTGAATCTTCCAGGAAAAAGTATGACTGCCATCGTTTTGTTATTTAGAAAAGAAAAACTATTACAGATAGTGAAGAATTTTTATATCCCAATATTGAATCTGTCAAGGTAACTATTGAAGGAGTTAGAAATTGTATTTATAGTCAGGGAATTAAAAAAGAAGACCTTTATCCCATAGCAAAAAGACTATTTAATAAAGACTCTGATACTTCTCAAATGATCATTGACAAATTCTTCAAAGACAAATTTGCATTAGTAATTGATCTTAGAACAATTGAAGATCAACATGTTATTGGATCTGGTAAAAAATTAGTCAATACTCAAAATGGAATATTACTCGAAATTAAAAAGAAAGCTACGACTGCAAATGTGTTGTGCAAAATATTTGTTATCAGTGATGGAATTGTAAATTTTAAAGACAAGATTATTCAAAAAGTTTTGTACTAAATAAATGAACTCTTTGAATAAAAACTTTAATCATATATCTGATAAACTTGCTCAAGAGACTTGTAACCAACTAATGAGAATTGATGATAATTATTATTAAAAATATCAAACTTGTCATAAAAAATATAAAAAACGTAACAAAATAAGAATCTCACTACAATCCTCTGGTATTTTTTAACAGTTATTGGAGCAGGAACTAGCGTTACTAATCCTCTCATCTTAATAATCACAGGAGTTGGTGCATTTATCACAGCTTGGACTAACAAGAGTAATATTTTAAGAAGAATTGAACAACTCAAGTTTGTTTGTGTGTTGCTTCAAAAAGTTTGTAATAGAATCATTTTGATTTTGAGAACTGGAGAATTCTCAGAATCAGATGAAACTAAATTACTCAGTGATTTAAAAATTATTGATGACATCATCTCAGACATGACCGGCTAGCTGGCAGGTTAACCTACAGAGTAATGATAGGGATGTCTTAGAGATATATCTAATTTGGAAAACTAGACATTTTTTAATTTTCTAAGAATGTCACTTTTCTCTTCTTTGGAAATGTCAGATAAATAGTCTTCAAATATAATATTCATATCTTTTTTGTTTGGGTTATAAAATAAAACAAGTCTAGAAATGTTTTCACGAAATGGTTTAGCAATGGATGTAAGTTGTTGAGAGTAATAACAATTATACTTAGACCAAAGTGTCTTGCCGAAAAGGCTAAATTTACAAGCTCAGAAGTTCTATATTTTACAAATCTCCCAGATCCACAATCATCAAGGATAATGAGTGGGTTTGTTCCTTTTGCAAACTCTTAAATAAGACTCAAGAAGGTTTCTACTCCTTCTTGTGTACACTGAATAATAAAAAAATTCTCGTCTTTATCATATTTCCATTTTTGATAGGTCTCGTTCCACTCGTAGGTAGGACGAATCAAAAGAACATAGTAAAAATAACCCACATACTCTTGTTCTAAAAGGTTAATTGAGTAATGAGTTTTTCCACAACAAGTTGAACCAACAATAATCATGTTAAACGATTCCTTATTTGTTTCTAAATTAGGAGGTACAAATTTTTTTGACTTTTCTGTCATTTCTGATAATTTTAAATTTATCATCTATTTTTTCTCGATTGGTTGATTGGTTGGTAAATTTTGTTGACATTCTTCTTCTTTATTTAATGTTTTATTTTTATTTTGTTCGTGATCACCTGATTCACTTATTTTCTTTTTGATAACATGTTTTCCCACAATAACTCCTCCTGAAAGAACTCCAACAAGTGGAATATAAGGAGTAATATATTACAGGATAAGTTTTACATCTTTTCTAAAAGGTTTGTTATCTGAAAGTTCTTTTCCAAGAACTGTGGAATCATCAATCATCTCAAAATGGCACATAAGTTCAGAAACTTTTCCAATAATCGTGTCTGTTAACATTTCATTGGTCTCATTAAGTTGAGAGCATTGATAATCTTTGTAAATTTTTTCAAGCGTTTTTTCAGAGGCTTTTTTAATAGCAGTCACAGAATGTTTAATCTCTTGTGTTTCTGCAAGTCTTAAGAGTTCTTCTTGAATAGTTTCTTGTTGTTCCATTTATTTTATGTTTTCATTTTTAATTTCTTGCCTCTTTTTTTCTAAGAGTAATTTACCCTCGATGGCTCTTTTCTCTTCATTTAATTTTTTTCTTGCTTCTTTTTCTCCAAAAGTTTTTTTTTCCTGATTGATTCTTCATGTTTAACAATTGTTTATTTAAATCATTTAATTTTTTTTATAAATTTGCATTTTTTTCTGTTCACTAATTTTGGTATCATATGGATTGGTTTTCCTAGTAAGAACTCTTTTCTCTTCACCATAAGAAGCAAAACAAAGACCACCAATTTTATAACATTTCAGACAAACCCACGACCCCATATGTTTTATCCTATCTAAAGATCCACATGAACAAACATAAAAATAAAAATCAATATCATAATACTCAAAACCCCCCACCACCATACAATAAATCTCATCTTTTATATCATTAATATTAAACTCTGTTCTTTTCTTTTCCAAAAGCTTAATTTCTTTCTTCTTTTCACAATGCCTTTTTAAATCCTGTGATTCAATGCCATGTCCAAATTAATCTATAAAATCTTTAAACTCGTGCTCAAAACTATTTTCTTTAAATAATTTTTTCAATTCATCCAAATATTGTATAACCAATCTCTCCAAGCACAAATAACTCTTTATTTTGCCCAACCATAGGTCCATAATCATTTTTTTCATACTCCTTTACAAAATTTTTCATATCCCACATTAACCTTAATTTTTGATCTGAAAACCTCGACTCATCACCTAAATTAGGATCCATTTGTTTTATCTTGTAATAAATTTTGTAACAATCTAAACAACACACATCATGATTATACCCCATAAATATATTTGTTAAACTACAATCATGACACCAACTCATATTTAAATATAAATTTTTATTTTTTAACTTACATTTTCGAACAACTGTGTCCTCACTATCAAAATATTCAGAATCCTTCAACTCATCCACTAAAATTTTATGCCAAATATCTCTCTCTTTATTTTTAATTTTTTTTCAAATTTGTTCTAAATTTATACTGAAACTTATATCCAGATATTAAAGCTCTATACAACAAATATACTAATCCACAATTTATTAGTTTTAATAAATTATTAGTTTGTATTCGTATAAAACTTAATTGATTTATAAATCTCTCTCCATGGTCTGTTTTAATTCTCTTTTTACATGTTTTTCCGGAAAAAGGAGAAATATAAGTGATCTCCTCCTTATCATAACTAATATACTTTCTCTTTACTATATCTTCCTCCGAAAAATTTAAATTACCTCTAGTTACATTCATCTCTCCTTTATTTAATGTTTTATTTTTATTTTTAAAAATCACCCGATTACTTTCAGATGTACTTGACATGATCTTATTTTGTGAAAAACAATTATTTTGAGAATCAATGTTCAAAGTTTGATTTTGGCTCTAAAAACCTTGTTTTGTTACTTCTCTAGAGTAGTTAGAAAACGAGGTTCTGAATCCACGATATTACCAATACCCTAGCGATGATGGACAAAAAAAACACAACAGTTTTGGAATGAAATAAAAGTGATACCCCTGATCAAGGAGGTGTTTAGAATTGACCTCCAATTAAGGGGGGCGCTTAAGTTCACCCGAGATGAGGAGTTGTAATAGTAATTACTACTATTTCATAGTGATTTTTCTGTTCGCGTTATGAAATTTCCAATGAAATTTGTATAAGATTGTATTACAGAGTGAGAGGCGCTTATCAGAGGTAATGGTAAAGTCGGGGGTCATTTAAAATTGACCTCCAATTTTTTTGGGGGTAGTGGGTCTGAAAGGGCCGTTTTAGCCATTTTGAGAAGAGTTGTTGTAATAGTAATTACTACTAAATAGTAATTTTTCCTCTGTTTCATTGTTGTAAAATCCATGCAATTTGTATGAAATTTGTATAAGATTGGATTACAGATGAAAAAGAGTGGGGGGGGGGGGTGGTTTTGGCTAAATCGGGGGTTCAAGCCTACCTATTTTAACTACTCAAATCTAAGTTTAACTCAAAACTTAATGATGAGTCTATTACAGACGAAGATTATTCCCACGCAAAGAAAGTTTGGAAAAGTTTAAAATGACCTTAATGAGGGATTATCATGACTTATATTTAAAAACTGATGTATTATTATTATGTGATGTGATTGAATCATTTATAAATCCCTGTATTGAATATTATAATTTAGATCCTAGTTGGTGTTATACTTCTCCAGGACTTGCCTGGAATGCAGCTTTAAAATATTCTAAAATTAAACTTGAGTTACTTCATGATGAAGAAATGGCTTTAATGATAGAAAAAGGAATTAGAGGGAGCGTTTCAATGATTTCAAAAAGACACGCAACTGCTAATAGTAAATATTTAGAAAATTTTGATTCAAATAAACCTAGTACTTACATTCAATATTATGATTTTAATAATCTCTATGGTTGGGCAATGATGAAAAAACTTCCTACTCATGATTTTACGTGGACGTCTCAAAAAAGATTAAGAAAATTGGCAGGATTTTCCCTGTATTTTAAAACTTATCCCGCAATACCCAAAAAATTTGCATAATGTTCACAACGATTTTCCCCTAGCCCCAGAAAAAATTATAACAAATCCTGATACCAAAGTTGAAAAATTAGTTCCCACACTCGATTTTAAGAAAAACTATGTTGTACATCATGAGATTCTTAAGAAATATATTGATATGGGACTTATACTTACAAAAATACATTGTGGCATAAAATTTGAGGAATCTGCTTGGTTAAAATCTTATATCAATCTTAATACTGACCTGAGAGCAAAAGCCAAAAATAAATTTGAAAAAGATTTTTTAAGTTAATGAATAACAGTGTTTTGGGAAAAACTATGGAAAATGTTAGAAACAGTGTTGATGTTACACTTGTCAATAGTTCTGAGAAAGCTCAAAAATTTTTTAAGAAACCAAATTATAAGTCTACAACAATTTTTTCCAAAAATCTTATTGCTGTTAATATGTATAAAACAAAATTAGTCCAGGATAAACCAATTTACGCAGGAATGTCTATTTTAGACATTTGCAAAAGTTTAGTGTATGACTTTCATTATAATTATATTAAACCAAAGTTCAAAGATTGGGCTGAGTTATTATTTACAGACACATATTCTTTATGTTATCAAATTACAACTGAAGATCTCTACAAGGAAATTTCCCCAGATCTTGAAAAATGGTTTGACACAAGCAAGTTTACTGAAAATAATCCCCACATTATAAAAGGTCTAAATAAAAAAATTCCTGGTTTTATGAAAGATGAACTTGGAGGCAAACAAATGATAAAATTTGCAGCCCCCAGACCTAACTGTTACTGTTGTGTACTTGAAAATGGTGGGAATTATAAAAAGCTAAAAAAATTAAGAAAAATGTAATTAAGAAAAATTTAGAATTTGAAGATTTTGAAAAATGTATATTTAATAGAAAAGAAGTGTGCCAGAAAATGAGACTTATAAGATCTTATGAACATAATCTTGTTACAGAAGAAATTGAAAAAATAGCTTTAAGTCTTGATGATGACAAAAGATACATTCTCCCAGATGGAATAAATACCCTAAGCTTGGGACATTGTGATGTCTCTTAAAGAAAAAAATTCCAATCATAATACAGTTAAGCATTGTGGCTGGAAATTTCAAGACTCTTAACAGTTTATAAATCCGGGTCTGTCAGGACACATTGAATTTTCTGGTTCTTCCCAATCATCAGGATATTTTGAGGTTTGTTAAATATTTGGTTCTGGTTCTTGAATTTTAATATTCCAATACTTAATACTTTTTCCACTTTTTGAATAATGACTTATATTTCCAGGATTTACACCCAAATATTGACTTGCTTTTTATATACTTGGAAAATTCATTGTGTCTCTGGTGATTTTACTAGTAATTACAACTGATTTTGGATTCTTCACAGCTTGATGACAATATTTTTCAAATTCCTCATTTGAAGGTATTTTCTAAATTCCAAGAGCTTCACAAACTAGAGTTGTGTTCATTTTAGAAGTATATTTAATACCTTGATTTTCTGCTTGTTCTCTTAATTTATATAAAGTTAAGCTTCCCATTTATTTATTAAAATAATTACTTTTCTGTTTTACAAAACAAATTTACTAAATAGCCAACCTCCAGCAAGACCTAAAACGCCTGAGGCAACATGCTGATACTCTAGCATTTCTTTTGGGGGTTTATAAAAATCATCCAAAACAGGCTGCCTCTCAAAATTAACTGTTTTTTTTAAATTTTTCATGTAATTGTTTTAAAGATTCATTTGTAGAATTCAGATCCTCGTTAGCATCTGAAAGTTCTTGATGAAGTCTAGCAAACTTATTTTTTCTAGCTGTTTCTTTCTCAAACCAGACTTGTTTTTCATAAGAAAGTTTTTCCAAAGCTAAATCATGTCTTTTCATTTCAGCTTGATATCCAGAGTGATTAATTTTACTAAATAAAAACCCAGCGCCTGCAAAAGCAAAAGCATTAAAAATACCAGAAAAAACTGTTGAAGCCATTTATTTATCTGTGTCTATTTTTTCTGGTATAATTTTTTTATCTTCAAGATATTTTACCAAAACAGATCCAATCATAACAGCCCCAGCGAGTTTCATTGTTCCATTTATATTTTCAGGAGTTCCCAAAGACTCTCCAAATGCTTTTTTACTCAACATAGAGACACCAACAGCTGACAATGTAAGTACAGCTACTTGGTAAATTTTATTAATATATTCTTTTTTTTTTCACCACTCATTTATTATATATAAGTTTATTTTTCTTTGGGTCAGTCAAAAGTGTCTAGTTTAACAAAGTTTGTTTTTGGTTCAGGTTCAAGCTCAGGTTTAGGTTTGGATTCTTCAAGTATGGGGTTTAGAGGTTTCTTATTTACTTTTGGGTTTTTAAAATAGCAAAATATTCCAAATCTAAGTAAGAGGGTTACACCAACTATGGGGAAAACCCCATAAGACGTGCCCGAGCTTGTTTGATTAAGTTCTTCTAGACATTTCTTCTTAGCTTCTTTAGCTTGGCGAGATAATGCAGCTAATTTTTTTCCTGCCTCAACTTTCTTTGGATCTTTAACTTTATTTTGTGTAGTAAGCGTAACAACAACAGTTGGCTCATCTTGTTTTTCAATTTGAGTTTTAGTAGGTACACCCATTTATTGTAAACAAACTTATTTTTCTGTATAAGTAGTAGTTATCATATATATTATATTATTATTCAGAAGGCGCAGTCGCTAAGCCTAAAATTAGTATATTTTACTATTACAAGAAATTGCTGACAGTGTAAAAATGGTTGAAATTTCCAGGGGGGAGCTTTTTTGATAATTTATGATAATTTATGCAAGGATGTATTGAGTATGATGTAGTGATATAATTAAAAAAAAACTGGGTATGATCAGATCATATATATGCATGTGTGTGTGAGTGGGTCGATATTTATGTGTATGTGAGTGAGTTAATATTCACATTACTAGTGAATAGATAGGGGAGGGTTTGGCTTAGCTCCGCTTTCCAAAGCCGTGGTTGACCCGAATGAGTAAGATTATGAATTGCAATGTATTATATGGATGATGATGGGGATTTCCCTTTTTGATCTTGAATTTAATTGGTTGATTGGTTGTCGGCATTCTGCCTTTGATTAAATCGAGATTGTCGATTTAACGTCTTTTTTGGTGTTAAATAGAGATTCTCGATTTTACTACATTTTTTTGTGTGATTATAGCGTGTTTTTAATGACTCGTGCTTTGTTACATGCAGCATTAGACATTAAAGATGCTTCTATGCAACTGTGAATATTGTTCCCGTATTGAGTATGATTGCGATAGTGATTTTCTAAATATTTTAGATAGATTAACGTGTATGAGTTAAGGTACATTTAAATGCGATTGTATTCTCTATGCTTTTTGCGAAAAAAAAAAGAGATCTTGGATAAAAGGAATGAGTTGACTTTGTTTTATAACGAACATCCTGTGCTAGTCGAATATGAAAAAATGATGCGATGTTTTGTTGGCGGTGAACGTTTAAGAAAAATAATAGATAATAATAAAGTAGTTTTAACAAGATATCATGAATTAGCATTTGAGTTTTTCCATGATTTAAAACTTGAAGTTAATGACGAAGCGTGTACAATGCTATTTAAATTCGAGAATTTAGTTCAAAGACGTTATAACAGATTTCATAGAATATTGAATAGATTATGAAGCGAGTTAGGAAGCGATCCAGTTGTTCAAAATCTGAAATTTTCATGCGATGCCGAAAAAAGAGAAAGCGTCGAAAAGGCGGTGGACAGAGTGCGCTAGATTACACCACTGAACAAGTTAAGAAGCATGGTTTTTTAGGTGCTGTTGGTAGAGGTATGCTAGGAGGTATCAGACACGCGTGGAACAGTCGTAATAAAAGCAAGGATAATAACCGCAAAAAATTTGCGAAAAGATTTTTCAGATTGATGTGAAGATGAATACAATATCTAATGGTTACGGTAGACGTGAGCGGTACGGATATGAGGAGAATATTGTAGGTTTTATGCATTCTAAAGCTGACTCATCGCGTTATAAAAGTCTTTATGATGAGATATGGATACGGTTGGACGTTATTAATCAAGAGGTTTCGTCGAGACAACTTGATGGTGAAATTAAGTATTTGCAAAAGGAATTGGATAAAAAAGTGGTATTTATGCCAAGAAATCAATAGAGTATACTAGGAATGTTCAAGCCATATTCTTACAAAGTAAAGAAAGAATGGAACGTGATGAAAGGGAATTAGAGGAAATTAAAATTGAACTTGCCAGAATTTATGAGAAAGATGAGAACAGTTCAACTAATATGGC
>JAOBYK010302473.1:6964-19393 GCA_025434845.1 Phenganax subtilis | reverse complement strand
GATCTAAGTCAGATTAGTTATGTTTCAAGTGTCATTTTACTAACTTGCGCAATGATTTACGCACGTCACACGTTACAGGGGGTGGGTATGGGAGGGAGTGTGGCGTAGGATAATAAGCAGGGAACCGAGGTGGGGGATAATGAGAAGTCACGATAAAAGGGGAATTGAAAAACTTCGGTATAGGTGTATATGAGAGTGGAAGCTGTTCCATCCTTTTCTGAAAATGTAGTTGTACTGCACCAGAAGGTTGGAAATTTCGATGCGAGAAATCGCAAGAAGAACCCTTTTTACAAAAATTTCTCTTTCTAAGGAATGGGCTGGGGGATTTGATGTTTGTGTTTGGTGCTCGGTTCTGACCGGTTGGTACTAATAGCAACATTTTTTCGCTGGCTATCATAATCAAACATATTACTAGGCCGAGTATGTAAATTGACCGCAATTCGATCTCGTTTAGAGGAATTTGGTTCAACTGCCGTATTGCCAGGTATAAGATCTAGTAAAGTTTGAGAACTGTTGGGTTTATTTAATTTGGGAGTGCTATAATCAGTTTCTCCTGTGGTTGATTTCAGTCAACATTCTGTATCTGACTCGCTGTCATTGTTATATGAAACGCTGTGATGGTCTTTGGCAGAAGCCGCAGGATCGTAAAGTATGCAAATTCCGTTAAGCCCGTTCTCCACTACGCGAATTTTTTCGAGCGAAAAATAAATCCAACAACATGATTCGCTAGCAAAATAAATTGCTGCGAAAAAGTCGAAAACGAGCCAATCACGTTGCCAGATTTATCTTTCGCGCGAACAAATTCGCGTAGTGGAGAACGGGCTTTTTACACTTGATTGTACCGCGAACGGGGGAAGTTTTTTTTAATTGGGTCGGTTGGTTGGTCATTAACAATAGTCAGGCAATCATTAAACATAGTTGCTGCATCATTAGTGATAGAGGCATTGTTCACAAATCCCTTTTCAGGTTCAGCTAGCTTGGATATGAGCTTTTCGAAGGACTGTAGTTTTGATGTGAGAAGCAAATTCTCGTCATATAGCTTACCAATTGCATATGAACTATTATCAGCTTTTTCGATCGCTGCCATTTGACTTCAAAGTGCTCATCCTCTCGAAACGTTTAACACCGCCAGAAGGTCTAGTCCATATTCCATTGAGCTTTAATTCATTGACGAAGTGGTCTTCCAGTTCTTCAAAGCTTCCAAACCAACGGAAATCCGTGCCATCGAACGATAGATTGTCTGTGTATTTACTAGAAGGTTCTTTGCCGGAGTGATCGTCAGCCATTGGTTGCTATATTTAATTTCTTCTAGATACACTGAAAAGAGAGGAAGTTTTTCAAGAGCGATCTACACAACCCATTGAAGATTTTGAGGCCCAAATGTAACTTGTTGTTTTGCGAATACTGGCGAAACGTCATCCCGCCGCTTACTGGGAGAAGTTTTCAGCTGTGACGTCTACGCTCGCCGTTTTGTTTTACATGTTGAAAAGTTGCTGACAAAATAGAAAATTATCCTGGTACACCGGAAAATTGCGTTCATATGGGAAGAATATTATCCCGCTAACCGAAATCTCGCCTTTTAACAAGCGAGATCTTGGTAAGCGGGATAACTTTTCGTCTCATATGAACGCAATCTAATTTTTTGTACTATGTGTTAATAAGGCGAGGTCTCGCTTGCAAATTTGCCCAAAAGATTCCTCGCTAACGGAGGTAACTTTGGCCCATATGAACAGGCTCCGAAACTGTACTGGGCTAGTGGGCTTATATTCGGGGGGGGTGGCTTATATTTAGAATGAGGTGAGTGTTAGTACACGTGGTGGGTATATATTTCGGGGGGGGTGGCTTATAGTCGGAGGTTTACGGTATGCACGTTCCAACAAAGATTAGAGGAGAAAAAGAAGTTAGGATTTTTAGGACAAAACCCGGGAAATACGTTGCTTTGCAACAAGCAGTGGACAGAGTATTGGTGGATCTTAGGCAAACGAAATGGTCAGCTCTTTGCATTTGTCGTAGTTAAGTACCATGTCATTTACAGCACCATTCCTCTATACTGTCAATATGAGTTGATAAATGGAATTTGTTTACCGTTTTGTTTCCAAGAGTCTGGTATTGTTCACCTATTACTATCGGTTGTTATGAGTGATGGCAAGTTTTTTGACTATGATGAGAAAAAGAGGCGGGCAAAGGATAGTATACGCTGCGGTATGCCGTTTTCATCGCATGAGAAAGTCATGCAATCACCCAAGTTATTAAAGAATTGTCAATGCCGAGTGATACCATCTTATTTATGGGGATTTGATTATTTAGTCTGTTAAATGCCTTGCTAAAGTAAGAAAGTGCACGTACAGTTTCGCTACTGCCGTCTGTCTCTGAAAACTAACAGAGGAACATCAACTTATAGCGTACACTGGAGAACATCTTTTAAATGAACCAAATTGTCTTTGACTCAAAATCGGATGAATGACGTCCATGATCGTTCGAAATTGGAACGATTTAATGATATTTGACAATGAAGCAGTTAGTGATATAGATCGAAGATCGGGGCATGTCAGTTACTAATGTTATCTTTGGGACTGGCTTAGCATTTGACTCTTTCCACTGCCTTGGAATTTGTGCCAGTTGAATGTAAGTATTAACAGAATTGTCACAAGATGAGAGAGATCCATGACAAAAATATGGAAAATCCATTTCGGTACAGCATTTCGGCAAGGTGCTTTGTTGGTTTCTTTAGTTGGAACTCAGCATCGAACGGTTGTTGTTATTAGTTTGACTAAATCTAAATGCTCTATGGCCACGGTGTGCATTTGAGGCATTAAAAATAAACTCTGATTGTTACACGAGGTTGTATTTTAATAAAATAATGTAATCCTGAAAGTCAAAGCTTGCGAGAGGGGTATTTCACTTCAAAGAAAGTGTGCGAGATATTCGGACTTTCAAAATCCGTGGATTTTCTTAGTGAATTTTGGGATTTTCTCGGGGCTTTTTGGACTTTTCCCAGCCTTCTTGCTTTCAAATTGCTGGAATCTTTAGATTTTCTTTGGCCTTTTGTAATATCATTCGGATTTTCCTGGCCATTTTGGAATTTTCAAGGAATTTCCTGGATTTTTGGACTATTTAAGACTTTTCGCAGTCCGGATTTCTTTGCAAAGTGTACGACATATTTGGAGTGAAGTGGCCCTGGAAAGCGTGCCCTCATGCATTTTTCATCCAGCATGTTCACAGGTATAGCCGACTGTGTACTCAGCTGATCAAGTACTGTTGTAAATAAACCAATAATGGCAAATACATATGTAAGTCAAAATCACAGCATGCTCGAATTAAATTCTGTCTGATTCATCAAACGCATTCACCATAAAACCACTAAGCACTCTAGTCCCAACCCAACATCGTGGAAATTTGCTTCCTATACACTAATTAACTGCACCTAGAGATATTGGACCATCTGGGCATATCACATCATGAGTCATAAAATAGTATAATCGAAACTATACAGTTTCACCGCTTGGAAGGATTCAAACACTTACGAAAGTAAAGTGTTCTGAGCATACACGATAAAATAATTTTTCATGAAATTGTGCACTCTAATTTAATTGTCAATGTACGCATGAGAGCTGATTCAAATTTTGCCGAATCAATCGCAAAAAACAAAATAGTTGGTTCATAATAATTATTTAGGGAAGAAGAATTTCGAGATAACATATGTCCCAGCAGCAACAACGTCAGCCTGGAAATTTGATCCTGCAATGCAAATTTCAAAGCATTTTAATTCTTTTTATTAGAAATTGATCGTTTTCACAGTCGATGAACATGGAAATTCTTGCATAGTACAACCAAATTGTCGGGTTGGCTTTACCACTGCCAGTTTTAAACGTGGTTTTCACCTGCGCTGTAAGTGTAACTATAAGGTAAGACAAAAGGCAAAACAAATCAACGCAATGAAGAATATAATAAAAGTATAGACAAGAGCACAAGCATAAGTAGAATAACGCAGGTGTAAGCAGAGAAAGAACGGAAAATAATTCAAAACAAATTTTTCTTGCTTTGTTTTCGTACTTCTCACAGGAAAAGGTTTGCTTTGTTTCCTCGTTTATGCTTGTGCTGCCAGTGAAAAATGGAATATCATTATTGATCTCGACATTCACTAAATTGTGCACTTAACATTGTCATTGACGTGCAGCGCACCTCGAAACGCACCTATTTACTGATGAAAAATCGTTGAAAGCTTTCCAATTCCTATAATCTCATTTAAGATAGCAGCAAATTTTACGACGACGTCACATTGGCACTCCTACTTCCGCTTCAGGAACGTGACACACCATGACGTTTTTCCGGTTTGGTAAAGTCATAAAACATGAATTCAACACATTGCAGTTGCATTATTTGTAGTATCTGGCTACGGAGAGTTCAGCAAGGTCATTATGGCAAGATACCTTGCGTTGGTTTTGCTCGTTGCTGCTTTTGTCAAGTATGTGCAATAGATAGTAACATTTTGAAGTATGTATAGTTAGTTTACGCGTGATTTGCTGCGTAAGTTAGATAATGCAAAATATGATGTGTGTATATAAATTATGCGCTTTTCAATATTGGTCGTTTTTCATTGCTTTATCCCTAGTGCAATATTCTTGGTATGATGTTTTCCATATTGTGCTTGTCATTTGCTGGGAAATAAAGAGTTAGACTTGCGCTAAGTATGGCCCTTTTGCTGGAAGCTTTAGGGCAAGACTGTTAGGCAGAGTTGGATCAATAACCTAGAAGTCCCAAGACTCCCAACTCACAACTGAGAGCTTAGATTGTGCGTAAAAGCGCGTTATATTGTCTTGGTAGAACCTGACTTTATGGCTAAAGTCAGTACTTCTGTTCTCGTGCAATGAAATAACACCGTTTCTCAAATTTGGACATTGCCCAACAACAAATGTTTGCGTGAAACCTAATCTTGACAACTAATCGCAGTGCGCAACGTTACCTTGATTGAACGCTTAATGATAAAACGTTAAAGAGTTTAAATGTTTGTTAATTAAACTAATAGCAAACTTTCTTACATGCTAGACACACTGCACCAATCAATAGTAATAATATTTATTCACAAAAACACCACTAGAGGCATACACGAACTCCTATAATGGCACGTATATGTATGTATTGGAGGTAACAGATTCATTATGAAAATTACAAGTTATCGTTGCCAGGTCGGCACGACGAAAAATGAGCCAAATCTAAGATTAAAATGAGCCAAAAAGTCAAAGTACTGAAATACATGTTATAAAAAGTACACAATTAGCATACTGGTATAGCGATCTACTGTTTAATCTGTTTGTTTTAAATTACCATCTCAGTGAAGAAAGTAAGTTCCTCAATGTAAGTTCCAACATTCGTGATCTATGATTGGTTGCTGGGAGTGGTGGAGGTCTGCAAAACACGCTTCTCAATTGCTTAGGTGTTAAGATGAGAATTTTTTAAAATGATCCTTGCAGTACTCTTTGGGAAAAAGATTTTAAAAAATGTTGTTTAAAGCTTGCAAAAGAAGAGAAAACTAGATGCTACTGCTCAAATATAATATAAGCCAAGTAACATAAAAGAACCAAACAACGAAACGTTCCGACGCCAACCAAACGCAAAAAAAGCCAAATTCGAGAAATTTGGGGACTGAAGCGCCAAGTAGGCAACCTGTCTTTAATCTGACTCGACTCGGGTCTTGAGATAAAAAAGGTGCCAACTCCTTAAAATAGATTTAGGTCATCGCAACATAAAATTTGAATTAATGCCCGCTAGTTTTCTAATACCTCAACTTTCAGATGCACGATCAAGAAACGCTTTGCCCCTTTTTCTGCGAGATCATTGTGAACGGTAAATGCTTGAATTGTACTACTACTCTGTTTTCGAAAGCTTGATATAAGATACGTGGATTTTCACGAACTAAGCCCCGTGATTTCATTGTCTGCTACCTGCAGCGTCTTATTTTTGCAAGTTGCAGTTTCCATCATGTGTGACTCACGCCTGTTGTCTACAGTTGCGACATCTTTTGTGCGAATTGACAGTTCCTTCGTCTTGAATCCAGGTTGTTTCAGTCGATCGTTCAAACTCGCTTCGTGCGAATATATTTGAAAGTGAAACCGGCTTTACCTGCAGCGTTAACGATAAAATCAGATCACCAGGTCTCATATACTTATGATTCTCTGCACGCAATTTTACCACATGGAGGCATTAACAGCAAAATTCCCGGCGTGGCACTTGCGTAGGACTTGATTCTACTTAACCTTGATGAGAGCGCATTTCCGAGGACATTTCTAGCTCTTGATCAACAAATCTATAGTTTTATAACGTTTTAAACAACTTTTTACTAAATATATGATAGACACGGTCACATAACTGGTCACATAACACGATCACATCACAGACTGTCTTCTAGTTTCTGCCGTAGGCATTCTCGTTCAATCTAGATTTTATATAAACGTATATACTAGCGTAAACACCGTGGTTAATTGTATGCAGATCAGTGGTGAGGTATTTCCTTTCAAACTTCAGTTTGGCTAGAAATTTCTGAGTCTACTTCTCGCGGATTGTGTTTTACATCCTCAACAGTACGACAAACCGGGGAAGTTAGCATTTGAATGTGATGTATAAGGATGATATGGGTATGGGGAAATGAATTGATACATTCCTCAACATACACTTATCACATTTCTCTTGCTACATAATTATTTTAATTGAAGGAAAACAAAATGTTCTAGTCGATTTTCTACATGATCAGGTCTACAGATAGTCGGAAAATGAGGTCCGCTGAGCGATTAAACATGATATCTAATCAACGCCGTGAACAACAATATGAATTTAAAAGTTTTGTTCAAAAGTCGTAAATTTCCAAGCTTGCAGTCAAGAGCTACACATAGATTATGTACTCTACTTTAAAACAGAAATTGTATATAATAAAAGCTATGGTAGAATGAGCAGTAGAATTTAAAACTGATTATGTAAATGAACGAGGAAACGAAATTTTTTGAAAAGACCCTTCCGATTCTTGACTAAAAATTTCAAATTTGGAAACTAGTATTATAAAATGTACACGCTGAGTGTTAAAAAAGTATTTACTTAACGTACCTTGAGTTTACCAATTCACTTGTCTGTATTACTCACCATGCATGTAGACTTGAAACGAACCTGCAAACAATTGGCAACTCCAATGACTTCCTCTATGAAGCACTTGTGAGCCTGACATTTATCTCCCACTATCATTCTCTCTTGAAGAGAGGTGAGGGTTAACTACATCAACTGTCAAAACACAATCAAACAACTCAAATTAGAATAATCAATTTGCAATACATGATGCTACTTGATTGATGTGTGACCTCACTTGACATTGCGCTATACGAGAAAACCTTCCTTCTTGTTTTTATGAAATATTCATACCGAACGGAACATGAGTAGCCGTGTCAGTGAACTTCACAGGCACTATTCTAGTTTTCAAAAGGCGCAATTATTTCAATACACTGAGGGGAAAATTATAAAAACCAGCAGAAATCTTTGCTACGATGTACAAATAGTGATTAACCATGGTAAACATAAGCTGATAAATCCAATTTAGGTCTTTAAGAAGAGTATTTTCTTCGCTTGTTTGTATTTTGTGTCATGCATGCTCATTGCATGCGTCAGTTTCAGGGACGCGGGGGGAGGCATGTGTACCCCCGCAGGGCCCTGGCTACCACTGCATGGAATCATTGATTGTAATTTATCTTACATAGAAATACAGTAGAATTCCTGCTAGTCATGTACCTAACTTTGATCATTCTTTTCATAGAGCTAATAGAAACGAGAGTAAAGTTGATATTAAAGTGGAGACACCACAATACTTGATTACGTCACCATACAAGTATAGAGTGGGATACGAGGAAACAATTGGGGTTCATCTTGTTGGTTCACGTGCCTGTGAAGTAGAAGTGTGGCTTACGGACAGTAATCGCAATTCGAAAAATACCATTTCTTCGAATAAAGCAGTCTTCACACCTGGTGAACGTGGATCATTGAAATTAAAAGTAACTGCTTTTATTTTCGTGTAATTACTCTCATGGTGATTGCTAAAGCTTGGTTTTACATCATTGTAGTATTGTAATTCATCACAATCCATTGGTGATGTTTTCCGTTCCATTGTCCGCTACCAGTGGAACAGAAAAACTATTCCACTAAAACTATTTTACTGATCTACTATCACAGATATAAGCGTCGCTGATGTCGTTAAGCTTGTGTTCCACTATCCTTTTTTTTTCGCGCAAAATGACCTATTTTCTTTTTCTCATGAGCTTTCAGCTGAAACTAATCAGTTTTTGATCAATTCTATTCAATTTGAACCGTACAAAGAGTCACTATGAGCGATAAATATCGCTAGTGGAAAACAGGCTTTTAACGTTGAACGCAACACAAATGCTCTCAAAAACTTGACTTAAGGCCATTTTCCACTACGGCCGTTTTGCCCGCGCGGGTGGAGCGCACAGTTTTGAACATGCTCCATCATTGTCCGCAGGGCGCTTGGTCTCGCATCCACACCAGGAAAGTTGAAGGTAATTCAACTTTCTCTGCGTGTGTGCGAGATCAAGAGCGGGCAATCAGCAACAGAACACATTCAAAACTGTGCGCTCTGCCCGCGGGGGCAAAATGGCCGTAGTGGAAAATGGTCTTTAGACCTGTTTCAAACGTTGCACGAGTGCCGTGTCAAAAATACATTAAAACATTGGATAATAAAGGTTTCAGCTACTTATCTATTGTTTTTAATGCGCTCGGCACGGCAGCAGCGAGGTTTGAAAAGGGCCTGACTGGTCAGAAACGAACATTTGAGTAGCGCACACATCTGAAAGTTTTCATGGCATAACCAGTTCCTATACTGTCCCGGGTAGGAACACAAAACCGAAATTTCCGAGGAATGTAGTAAAAGGTTGTAGAAATAAGTTGAGGAAAAGTGTATCAAGTAATAAACCCAAGGCGAAATCATGCTTTCATCTCATGAGCATCTAGAACATCAAAAGCAAATGGTTTACTGTAAAAGAGCTGTCAAAAAGTTACTGAAAGTTTAAATAAGAACCACAGGGACCTCACTAAATCAGTTTGGAAATGTCTTATTATGAATACCATTGTTTAAAATAAATTGCATTGATATTAGAGGGCATTGTCTTAATCGGGTCCCCTGTGTAGGAACATCTAATCAACTAACGACGTATAGTCCCAGTTACATTCTCCCTGTATGAAATTCAGTACTGTTGTACAGATTTAGTGAAAAAAAACGCACTGCTCATCAGTGTCATCTGTTCATTTAGGTTCCAAAAGATGTTTCTAAATTTCGGCGCAATTATTACCAATATGATTTTGAGTTTCAAGCGAAAGTTTGTGGAAAGGAAACGGAGAAAAAGACGATTTACGCAAGAGCAGAGAAACGGAACAATTTGTTCATCCAAACTGACAAACCCATCTATAAACCTGGACAGAAAAGTAAGAGGCATAATTGCATTTTTAAAACATTTTTTCAAATTTATCAAGTTTTGTTCCAGTCGATCAACTTGTTATGTTGATCTATGAATTCTGCTCATGATTCTGCGGCGGTTGAGCAGTTCTGTTCTAATTGATAGTGATGTTTGTCATGATTGATCAATTGCACTATAATTAAGCAGTTTTGTTCTAAAAGACTACACCCATGACGCTTTATTGCATTATGTTACCACCACTGGCATATATACATATAGACCGCTTGCTTGGCATCAAAAACGCGGTCCAAGATGGCCGAAATTATGAGAATGTTTACTTATGAAGTCGGCTGCTGACCAGTATTGCTGACTTTATTTCAAGAGTCAGCTATGTCACAATCCTCTCATATTTGTTAGCCTTTGTGACTTTCGATTGACCACTCAAGCCTTAAGTCAAAAAGCATTGGAGCAAGCAGTTCAGATGTCTATATGTCAGTGGTAACCACTGACTACTGAGACCAGAATGCTTTGCAAACATTTTTAGGCAATTATGCTAGCACGTTGGCAAAGCATGTCGGTCTTAGTACTTAAATATGCTATGAGACGTCATGCTGGGTAAGGTCTAGTTCAATGTTGTTGCAACTGTTTGGTTTTATTGGGTATCGCATAACTGTAATTTAGAAGTTTTGATTTTTTTATCTAATTGATCAATTAAGCAACAACTCACTCAGCTAGTATCGCGATTGATGATTGTCTATGATGAAACAATCGATTGTAAAACTTTATTTCTTGATGTTCATTAAAACAACAACTTATGAAGTCCCAATATTTATTGGTATGAGTAGTTTGTGATACAGATTTCAGCTGATTTGCCCACTTTGTTTTTTAACATTTCTTTTCAAAGTCAACTTTTTTCCATATGCACAGCTGCTAACTATGGCTCCAGTTTGTAAGAATCACCCGGTTCGTACAAAACGCTCGCTTATATTACGCATTTTGTAAATAGTACATAGCTACTCGTTTGATACATTTCATCAATTTTTATTTTCAAAAGTAGGAAATATTAATGTCTTTTTTAGTTCGTATCAGAGTGTTATCTATTGACAAAGATTTGAAACCTTATGGAGATATGGTAATTTATTAAGTACATTGTGTTATAGTCGTTAGAAATAATAAGGCTACTTTTCTTGGAAGAAGTATACTTAGTTTGGATTTTGAAAGCTTAACTGCACAAATTAAGGTAGAGGTTTTGCGTCCTAATTTAATTAATACTTAGCTCCTGCAGTAACTGTAACTAATTATGTAATTGTAAAAATGCTTTACGCCTTTTGATTGGTCAAGAGTCGTGATCTGTTACTGAACAGACACATAAATGACGTCAGCCTACAGAATTTTATCATGATTCTACTTGCATAAATTTCTCGGGGATTTTTTCTGTAAAACTTTCTTCGCTTTATTTTATTCCTTTTGATTATATAAAACACTTAGATTAAATTTAGCCTTTGCCTGTTCAGAGAAACTTATTTTTTGTAAGCTTGGGTTCTCGTTGCTCCATTTGTACGACGTGGGCAAGTTTTTCAAGACAGTGACAAACAGACATTTGCGAAGTAAATAAACAAATGTCCTGAAACAAGCATTGGCAACCTTATTAAAATACTGAGAAACATAATAAAAACAATTTCCCAATATATTACTGTCGTTCAGCGAAAGTATGTTCTGTCTTGTTTGTTTATTTTGCGGCTTTTCGCAAAATAAAAGTTGTGAATAAACTTGGTAGGGGCATACTTGGGAAACAAATTGAAAACAACAATTACGCTGTATTTAAAGAAAATCATTCCAGCACTTTAATCTTTTCGCGAGAATAGAAGTAAACTATCACCACTCAGGCAGAACAAAGTATAAATTTGGTTTTCTAGCTGTACTTCACTAAAATTTTATCTGTAGTTTCCGAGAAAGACGGGCGCTAGTTAACTTAATTAAATTGAATAACGAAATGTTTAAAGCACCCTACACTTTGATCGTGCATTATCGGGATTCACATGTACGACTAGTTCACAACAAGGAACAGGAAACAAATACTGAAGCATGCATGAATATTAGTTTGACGGTATACCACGAATATTTATTATTGCATATAAATATTGGTTGTGTACCCTCAAACTAATATTCATACTGTTGTTTTCGCCATACAAAACTACAAGAACCTTAAATACTAAAGTACTTATTTCTCATTTCCGTCTCTTGAGCTCGTCATGTATAGCGCCCGAAAATATACAGAGTGCTCTAATTAAGTAAAATTTGGTGTTTTCTCAAATATATATATTTTTGTTTTTTTTAGCTTCAGACCGTTTATGTGGTAAGGAAAAAATATGTTATCATTTGTTCAGTTTTTTGTGAATTTTTATCAAAATTATTCAGGACAAAGCTGAGCAAGATATCTAGAATTATTCAGACCCAGGTCAATGTTACCTGCCGAAGTGAAACTAGGGCGAATAGCATTAATCGAGGTCTGCATATTTCTGGATATACTGTATCTTGTTTAAGCTGGATTCAATCATTCTGCTATTACTGATTTTTTGATATTGACTAGAAACCAACGACAACTCATAAATCGTTCATATTTTATTGCTGCGTAATGATTAGAAACGAACATTTTCTGCGTACTGGCATATTGCCATCTCTGTCTGGATAAACTGTGCAGATTGCTATTTCCGCTGAAATAACGCGCACCTGCAAATATCTGTAATAATTTGTAGGCGTTTTCGACAATGTATAAGAAAAGGAGAATATGACCCAAAGAGTTATCATGTAGAATCGATATTTTCATTTGAAATTAGATCTTGCGAAAGTTTTATAAATTTATGCATAGGTCGCTGGAGATTCAAGAATAAAGCAGTGGAGTAACGTCACACTTGAGGATGGTACGTAATACTAATATTGTTTATGTTATGGTAAACAACTGCGAGAGACGTTGTGAGATTGTTTT
>JAOBYK010302362.1:0-19394 GCA_025434845.1 Phenganax subtilis | reverse complement strand
TTGTCGATTTCTTGTAATACACACGAGCAAATAAAACTTGTCAAGGAAAACTTGTCAAGGAAAAATTGCCCGTCTGTGCGGGGCTTTAGTAAGAAGAACTTTAAGGCCATCATATTACACTGTACAACTTTTTGTGCAACTTGCAATGCAATTCTTCTCTTAATAGATATAAAATTGGCTGATACGTGATTTCTTTGCACCACGCCTATACTCTGGTGAATCTGCTGTTTTTTCTCTCTTCTCAATTAACATCACGTAAGGCTACAATTGCATTGCAAGTGGCAATAAATGCATGTCGTAGCTATGTATTAAATCGTTATTTGACGATGCTTGGTTATACAGAAAACGTGATAAGTGACCACGACAGTGCATGAATTGAACAAAAACATAAAACAACAGTGATTCTTCCTGTTTTCAAATACACAAAAATACTTTTGTTTCACAGGGGGTATCAGCAGCTACACTTACCCGTAAGTTAGATATCGCTGGATCGACATAGGCAATTCGATTAAAGCGAAGATAAAGAACATTCAATGACGTTAGCTCGTACACGACACTTGGAATCTATAGCGAAACCACGATGTCATCACACAGCAAGCAACGCGCATGAGCGCCGTTTCAAAAGAGGCGGAAAACTATGTGTAACTAGACAATTCGACTAAATACTTTGGACTAAACCATATTTTTTGGTGATATATCAATTATTCTTCATCAGTTGTTGTTACCAATTAAGGAATATTTGGCCTGAACAGTTTTGGATTCGATAGCTAGTTCAAGAATGGGTATGACTGCGATTTGACCACCATGTCGCCGCTAGTTCACTAACCTCTTTGAGTTTATTGTGACGTAGGTCAAGAACTTTGAGCTTAGAGAGGTTAACAAGGTTATCTAAAAAAATAGTAACGCGCGTTATGTTAATTTTCCGCGGCAAAATTGACCGTGTTGCTTAAACAAGCGTCCAAAAAAGGCGACTCTGCAGGTCAATTCACGCAGGTATTTTTACTGCGATTTTTCTCCTCTTCGCAAATGAGATTGAGAAGCTTGACTGACGAATTGAAAGGGCAAAAATCGTTGCATCAAGTATATTCGCCAGCTGTCAGCTTCATCACATCCATCAACACGAGACAAATCGCAGCAACAATCGCCCGTGTCTACGGGACTTGTGGAGGAAACGCCTTCTAGGCAACGGCTTTTTTCGGCAATAACTTTCGTCGAATTCACAAGCAAAGTATATATTTCACTGAGAATATTTCCAGTTATATTCAACTTTCAATTGCATGTTCACCGCTATAAGAACGGGTTAGGTCGATCAAATGAACTGCAGTATCAACTCCCCCCCCCCTCCCCCAACAACGGCATCAGTTTTCGTCACAAACTTAAAGACAAAACTTTGCATCTAAGCTAAAGCCGTTTCAAAAATTGCAGTGACACAACTTGCCTAGAAGACTTTAAATAAATTTTACTCACCGGGCAAAGTGGTTAAACTGTTTTCATTTAGAGCTAAAGTATTTAGGTTGCTCAACGTTCCAATTTCTGTTGGAAGTGATGCCAATTTGTTTCCATAAACGAATAACTCTGTCAATTGTTTTAACTAAAATAAAAAACATTCAATGAAAAAAAGCTAAGTCAGCCTTGTTTAAAACGTCGAACATTCTCAAGTACCAAACGTAAAACAAATAATTTGAAAACTTTGTCTTAATGCGGCTCCTTAGGGCATGCGAAATGGCAATTTTCTTTCTCCAACTTGCTCAAAATGAAGATATGGTTTTGAAACTTGACCAAAGTCTTTGATGTATCTTTTTGTTCATGTTTATGTAAACTCGTGCACGCAGTGAGGACGTAGTCATTGGAGATATGGTTCGTAAACTTGACCAAAGTCTTTGTGCTATCTTTTTGTTCATATTTATGTAAACTTGTGCAAGGTAAAGACATAGCCATTGAAGATATGGTTCAGAAATCGGACAACAGCCTTTCTTCTCTTTGTTCTAGCTTGTACATAGTCATTGTGGGTGAAAATAAAATATGATCACTTGAAAATAAAGTTGAAGGGCCAGAAAAACAAGCTGTTGAATAAGTCACAGAAATGGCTTCCTCAAGACAAAGAGAAAGATTTTATTTTTTACGTGAATACTGATTGTAGTGAACCAGATCAGTTAAAAGAGCTGATGATGAGATGGAATTTTATGCAAATTAGTAATGATCTTGGAAGTTCTGGTAATCATTATTCCAAAGTTTTAGTGGTGCTAAACTTTGGGATCATCTCCACCAAGCCAAACAATCTCAGCCAGTCTATCAGCACTTTTAAAAATATTATAAGAACGAGATGTGTGCTATCTGCCTTGACAGAAAACACAAAACTGGGCCTTGATAGTTCTGCGTGCATGACCCTCTAGCTCAATCAATACTGACATGCTTAAAAGATTGCTCAGAACTTCATAATCATCCTACCTCTTTTATATCTTTTGGGAGACTTTGGATCTAGTAAAACAATTTGAAAACAATGCAGAAATTATTACACCATAGCAGGGCACTACACTAAATAACAAAGTATGGCACATTGTCATACAAAGAAAAACTTGAAATTCGTTAAATCGTGTGATTTTATTTCAAGAAATAAAATTATAGGGGGTTGGTTACAGTAAAAGAATGCCCGAAAGCACGTTGCACCTGGGTACGTTGCAATTTAATAAATTATCAGTTTTGACAAATAAATTTGCACGCTTGAGAGTTGATGGCCACTTCTTCACAAATAAAATTGGCAGATGTTATGCAGAGTATAAAACAAAAAAGCAGAGCTGTTTGCTAAACAAACGAGCAAAAACAGAGAAATGAGATATTCAGAAAATCGGAAAGGTTTTACAGAGTTACTCTTGGCTTGTAAATGTTTAAACTATTAAAATACAATATAATTGAGGTTTACAACACCACAGATGTTAAGAAAACAAAACCTCAGCAGAAACAGCATCATAGGGCCAAAACATACAAATTTACACATTCAACAATCTTGGCAAATTTGGTGAGAAATACTCAAAAATACATCAACCGAAATAAAATTTTGCAGTTTTCAAACTCATTGTCACCTTCGGGCATAAATATTAATTTACTAAATAGCACCCGAGCTGTGGGTATATTGAATCGAACGTACAAAAAATTTGAGTAATTATTATACGATGAAAACAAACTACGGCTGCTGTTAGTTCTTTTAGAAAACAGACCCCGGTAAATTGGTTTAAAATGTATGGAGATAAAACACCTTTCAGGCTTCTAAACGAAAGGGCTTTTATTTTAAAGTTGCATATTTGAATCGCCCACTCCATGCTTTCATATTATGCAAAATTTGCAAGCAAATTAACTCCCAAAAGGCTTCAGAATCGAAGCTTCGTTTGCCGGTTATGTAACTTCATGTTACTTTTAAAAGTAGCAATTCCTGGATTAGAATAACACTATTTCAATAATAAACATACCCCTGCTTTGCACAAATCGAGCCTTGTAGCATATTTCTCTTTGCATTTTCCTATTTCGTCTTTAACGTCCTATAAAATAATGATCATCAAGACGCCATTAGAGTTTAGATCGATGCAGTTAAATCAAGAATGAAGCTAAATCGTTGATACCAAAGTCGGTGCAACTTTCTTCCTATTCTTCACGGGTGTTTTTGCTTTTTGGGCCCCTGGGACTGAAACTGACACATGTTTTTTGGACGGATCGATGTCGTGCTTTCTCGATAAATCTGCTGCTCTGTCCGCTTTCTGAGGGCTTAACGTATCGGGATCGGTCGGCGATGTCGTCGAATCGGTATTCCCGTCGTACGTTCTTGCATTAAACGCCAGTTCGGGCCGATTCATCCTTGTCAAACAACGAATAATCTAACCCAAATTATGACGGAATACGGATTTCTTACCCAACCTAGATCGCGTTCTAATCAACTATTCTTAGCGGCGATCAGAATGTTATAACACCAAGCAGTAATTTTAAAACAATCCACGGGTTTTGTGGAATACCAAAGCACGTAAACACACGAACTCGAAGTCTGAAGCAGTCGAATACTCAAGTGTACGTAAACATCATATCTTGCGTACTTTCGCTCACCTTAACAGACAGCTTTCGAGACGAAGGCTTCGAATTACATGTACCCGCACAGCAGGTGTACCTTGGAAGATGAGCTTCCTATGTAACTGGAGTGATGTCACAACATTGTCAACACTCAACAATGAATTGCAGTGAAGTCCATATGCGTGAATCAACAATAACAGCGCCATCTTAAAACGTAATCCATTCTGAGAGATTGAAAGCTAGTTTGAAAAGTCTATATTTTACAGAATACATTCAAGGATAACCGAAAAAATATTTGCAATACTTTGTTTTCATTTACCTCCCTAAAAAGTAATCAGTAGTCTACTAAAGCACCTAGGCAGATGTAAAAAGTCTTTGAAAGCCTTCCGCACAGAATGTACGCTATGTTAAAAACACAACTTTTCAACCCAAAATACCTGCCAATTCTAATATCGCCCATTCCAAAGCAAACATGGAAATAAAGTTAAAATAATTTGGCTGTATACTATTTTATCTATACACAACAGCATCACATACATTTTATACATATATAACCAAAACATAACATTTCACATAATCTCAACAATTGGTGCAAAATCTTAACCATTGAAGTAAAAAAAATACAACCGTTTACTTTGAACACAACTTTATTTTTCAACTTTCATTTAAAGTATTTGTATCAAAGTCAGGAGTTGTACATTGTTACAATAATTGAGTAAGAAGAATTACATTTAATCTTCTTATTCAAAAACTTCATCTCCACTGACAAACAAACCATCAAAGCTGATAAAAGATGAGAAATTTTAAAGCAAAATGAACCATTCATTTGTAATTCTCATCTTCATCAATGAACAGTGATATGCAGACTCCAAACGTTGATACAAGCACTCTAAAAGATTTGTGTTTTTACTTCAATGTTCAAAATGCCCAAAGTGTGTTTGTGTTTGTAATTGTTTGCTTTCATTTGTGTTGAGTGCATGTGAAGGTATTTCCGATCGGTTAGTTCAGCCAAATGATTCTTGGGAAGCATAGACCATGTAGAGAAAACCGTCTTCATGCTTTTCTTCACGATAAAGTTCACCAATCGTCATACTGTTGCTCACCATGTTTCGTTCATTCACCATCAAGTAGAAAGCCTGAGTTGGGCTCAGTTGAAGTCGTTTTCTGCATGAAATAATAAAATATTTTGAGAAGATTTTCTCACTTGAGTACATCCTACAACACCATGACTTACACTTTTGCTTGTCATGGTACGACTATCACTTGGAAAAATTTACAAAACATTGATTCATCTACCCGAATACTAGGCGTACACTGGAACTTTGACTTTTTAGAGTTCTGGTTCAGGCTAGAACCAATGAAAAAAGTATGGCCAGAACCAGAACTGTGTTTTAGTTTAGCATATCATCTTTAATAGTAACCTACAATTATGTTATGGAAGTTGTTCGAGATGGTATAAACAACCAAAACAAAAATACAATTTAAATTATGCAACTAGTAACAGTGAATATCTAAACTTCTCGAAGTCAAGTGTTTAGTCATATGTCATCTTATCAATATTTAATTGGTCAACTAGTAATGTAACAAGTTACCAAGTGATTCATCAACATAATTTTTGTGTCTGTTTATGGCATGCAGTCTTTAATATTACAATAATACGATAAACAGAGTCAGTTCCAGTTCCAGCCGGAACTGAAATTTCTGTTCTAGTGCACCCCTACTGAGTACATCCCACAGCAACATAATGCTTTATTACTATCTTGCTTGTCACCGTGCATGGCCATCACTTGGAAAAACGGCTTACAAAATATTCATCTCCCAAGTTGTCCCATAACAATGTGACATTACATTAATACTTTTGCTTGTCATGGTGTGGCTATCACTTGGAGAGACTTACAAAACATTGATCATGCTTTGTAGAATTGAAACTCAAAGACACAAACATTACCTTATAATACTGGCCAGATTACTCATGGTCAAATCTGCTGGAACCAAGTATTTAATTTTGTCCAAAATGGGCAAACTTTTCTCTGATGTATATCTTTCCACAATAACCTAGCCATAAAATATGAATGGCAAATAATTTGAATCAAATGACCCTACTGAACCTCCACATATTTTATTCTTCATGCAAAAAGTGTTGTCAATTAATGGGCAAACAAAAGTCTCTGCCAATTTTTTTGTCAACTTATCAAGTGGGAATGGATGCAATTATCTCAGTACAAAGTTGAATATTTTGAACAAGTTATTGCCATTTGCTGGATTCAGGATTGTTACAGGATCCTAATTTAAGTCCCACTACTCTTAGGATCCTAACAGGATCCTACTTAGGATCCTGCTAACCTCAGGATCCTAACATGATCCTATAGGATCCTGCAGAATCCTACAGGATCCTGTTCAGGATTTCTACCAGGGTACTATCTGCCACTTACTCTTTTCCATCCAGTGACTGACAATGCACTTCAATACACCCTACTTATGCAGTTTCCCCTCTTAGGGCCTGTTCATATGGGCCAAAGTTATCCCGGTTAGCAAGGAAACTTTTCGGCAAATTTGCAAGCGAGATCTCGCTTTATTAACAAATAGTACGAAATATTAGATTGCGTTCATATGAGACGAAAAGTTTTCCCACTTACCGAGACCTCGCTTGTTGAAAGGCGAGATCTCGGTTAGTGGGACAAAATTCTCCCCATATGAACACAATTTTCCCGCCTACCAGGCTTATTTTCTGTTTAGTCAGCAACTTTTCAACATTTAATTTAACAAAATGGCGGGCATAGATGTCACAGCCGAAAACTTCTTCCGGTGAGCGGGATAATGTTTCGCCATATGAACAGAACAAAACAATTTGGCTGGCCGAAAAGTTTCCTCGCCAACCAAGGTAACTTTGGCCTAAATGAACAGGCCCTCAAATGCCAAAAAATTTCATTAGTCAGGGCATGACTTTAGTCCCATAATTGCTTAATAACTAACCAATCACAATTCATGACTGTAGCACAACGATATAATCATTTTCGTTTCAAAATGTGGAATGAAAGTTTATTTTTGGAATTGTATCAGGTTGGTGTTTGTAATGTATGGTTCACTATTCCTTGCACATTAGTCTTTACAATATGCAGTGTTATAGATTTGGTTACCGAGTTTTTTTGAATTCAAATTTTTATTTGGTTACATAGTAATAAAAGCAGAGGTAATAAGGATTGGGACCAGGGCAGGGTAAAGATGAAAATAAATTAGTACCCACAAAATGTAAACAACAGTGCGAATAAATTAGAATACTTAATTTTCGTTTGATATTGAGGTCATTCAACATTACGGTTTTTTTAGCCAAAAATATAAAAAGTCTTACCGGGATTTTGTCAGGATACTGCTTCGTAATGCCTTCTGAATCCCTCTTTCGTGCAGCTAAAATTAGTAAAAGCGACGGGTGTAAAATGCGACACGGAATTTGACCTACGTCGTCAAAAACAGATCGGCTGCCACACCGAGCCGTTAAATGAAAGTAAAACCGCGTCTATTTCTGCCAAATAACACTTACCAAAAGATTTTCTCTCCTTAAAACATTTGTAAACAGTTGTCATTCTTCAATATCTCAATAAATTCGACAGAATTGGTCCCAAAAATGATCAAAATAGAAAATTTCTTTCCTATACCGGCTCTTCGATACCTCAACAACAACACTATGACGAACAAAGGTCGCAATTTTCACGCAAAATAATGAGAACGACACATTCCGGATGTCCCGAACATCGACCGAGCTTTCATTTGCGTGCTGCTCTCAAACAAAACGTGAGTGACGTTCGCAATAAAAATTTGAAACGCTAAAATTGATAATTTTGATTAAAAAAAACAATAGGCATCAAAATAGCATCACCCAGCTTCGATGCTCGGAAATGTTTTCTTCAAACATTTATTTTAATGCGTTTCTTGAACAATTCGTGACAAATTCTTTCATGTCGTGAACATCCTCTTACGTTACGTGCTCGCCCCAGTCTTACGCAACCTAATTAGAATTTTAAGGTTTTCAAAAAAATTGTTGCAAAAGAGAACGAAACTTTCAAAAAGGATGTAAAGTCTCAAAATGGCAAGCGTTTTGGACAGGGAAGGAGATGTTCGAAACTTTCGGTCATGGTATTATGACAATTTGGGCTTGAGAGGCGTTCAGCAACGCAAAGCTTTAGATCTATTGCTCAAAGATGACGAAATCGGTAAAAATAGCCTTGGCCTTGTGTGGTGATATCATGCATATAAATTGCCATTCTATAAATTTAAAAGGACTACAGATTCTGACAATAACAAAAGTCAACAACTTTCGAAAAAACTTTGTTTATATTTTGGCATAATTTCTTTCTAAACACCACATTTGATTTTACTGGTTGACATGAAATTAACTGTATCTTAATAAGTTAACAAAACTCTTTCATGGTCAGAATTTCATCCTCTCAGTTAAGTAAAGTCATCTGGCACTAAACAGAGTAAAATGACTGAGTTGAAAGGCTAAAGCATTTATTTGCAGTTGACCATAATTAAGGGTCTCCCATTTACTCGTGAAAATGTTTAATTGGGCTCAGTTTCACTCATTGGGTTGAAATGTTCAAAAGCTGATCAGGGGTACTGTGCTGTATTTCATTTCACCCTGTCAAATATGACACAAGATACTACTCATTAATAAACCACTTCTCAAGTCTCACAAAAAACGTCAGCCTCCTGGTGTTTCGTATTTCAGATCTTGAAAAGCTATCAACATTCTGCCTTCAGTTTGGGCTACCAGCATTCAGACGACCAATGGTTTGGAAATTGCTTCTTGGTATGAGAAATTCAGAGCTGAGTTTCCACTCAAATGTGATACTGAAATAAATGTCAAGATTATCAATTTCTCACTCGAGTCATTATTAACAACTTCTTAGCTATTGACTGGCAATGTAATCAAATGCACCCTGGTTAAATATTTTATTTCATCTGACACTGGATTGTCTCACTCAACAGTAAGAAACTCTTGTCCATTGATGGACTAATATCTGTACCAGTCCTTTTTATTCTTATTTTTCTAAGGAGTTCTACCGTGCCATCAACAAATACATGATTTTGTGTTGAGTCAGCAAACTGAACAAGTCGATATTTTACTGCACACTCTTAAAATCACCCGGCAACTTAGTGAGAAAAATGATAGCGTTCCTGCCCAGATTGTACAAATGTTCTTGTTGAATGAGGGCGAAATGGGATTTATGCAACCTTCTGAGGTGAAATATGCAAAATTTATAAGATTTGAATCACTCAAAAAC
Organism: Phenganax subtilis; assembly: GCA_025434845.1. Taxonomy (NCBI): domain Eukaryota; kingdom Metazoa; phylum Cnidaria; class Anthozoa; order Malacalcyonacea; family Clavulariidae; genus Phenganax; species Phenganax subtilis. Next base: position 10,059 of record JAOBYK010302362.1, on the reverse strand, counting down.
TTGCAGTTGTCGTCTTATGTTATTGTAAAAACTGTCGTTACCAAGGTCAGGGATTGTACATATTTGTAATGTTGAACAACTCAAAGAAGAACTGTACATAATATATCTTCTTCTGCAAAAACGAAAATCCAAACTGTCTATATCATGGTCAGGGATTGTGCTTATATATGCAATTTTATATTGTTTAAAGAAGAATTGTAATGTATCTTCTCATGGAAAAACTAAAATTTATAGCTTCAATGTCAAGGTCAGGGATTGTCAATAATTATATAGATTGTCTATATTTTTAAAGCAACTCGAAAGAAAATTAAAGATATTGACAGCGATAGCCAAGCTGATGTGTGAAATATTTGAAACTATTGTTGATTGTTTTTTTGTGACTACAAAATTTTTCAAACTACAAGAAACGTGCACTCCACAATTGAAAACTTTGGTAAGGAACTTTTTCATCGACGTTTTTGACGAGTTTACTTCTCTTTGTGTGGCTATATGTACCTTACTATTCTTTCTAGACGGAACTATTTGAGCAAAAACTTACAACAGAGGATCCTGAATTACATAGACATCTTTGTACTATTGGAGCACTGAAACAACTGCCTTGTAAACACTGGTTTGAAAGCTTTTTTGCTGAAGATTTGAACGACCCATCTTTAGAAAGGTGCTTGTTTTCATGCGATAACGGCTGTGGCGCTGGTTTTTAATTAGAATTTTATCCTTTTCGACCGTTCTAAAATAAGTAAGACAAGACCAAGACCATATAAGGCCGCTTTTACGCTAAAGACATTTCATCCGTTCAGACAAAGTTGGGCGAAATTTTATAACTCGTTTTTTTATGCGTCTTTAGCAGAAAGACGGGCACAAGATAGATATTTGTCTAGACAAGGGGTCTGCAGTAAACACTGCATTCGTCCTTATAGCCGAACTACTGAACATAGCCCGTCCAGACACCAGGTCCTGACGGTCAGCCCAACAGTTTGGTTAGACACCTGATTTCGAAGAACAGCCAAGCACAGCTTATCTAGTCACTTGGTCTAGACGAAAGACCGAACGTAGTGTGTGTAGACACGTGTCTAGACGAACACAGTTTGTTTCGACACCCGGTCTAGTCGTCTAGACGAAGTACCAAACATAGCTTGTCTACACACGTGTCTGGTCAAACAGCCTACCGCAGTTTGTTTAGACAACTGGTCTAGACGAAGTACCAAAAATACCTTGTCTAGACATTTAGTGCCGGTTGTTCAGAAGCTGGCCAGCTTAACCCTGGATTGATGTGAAGTTTGAAGAAAACTTATTAACTGCTTTTCCGTGCACTTGAAACTATTTTTCTACAAGTTTTGTATGGATCATTAAGGTTAGAGTTTAACCCTCGGTTAACGCTGATCCAGTTTGAACAACCAGCCCCCCCCGTCTCGACGAAATACGCTCATAATCTACTGTTTACACAGGCAGTCCAAGACGAGTAATCTGGAAGTGAGATTAGATATCCATGCTTTTCTAAGTTGCAAAGCGTACTTTTTAGTTTGCTAGTCTTATAGTTAGGCCATGACAGTTAAACCAGACAAATAATACAAGATGCATTATTTGTCGTGACAGATTATGCGCCTCTTGTATTTCCTTTCGCTTTTACCTCCCGTAGCAAATGTAACATTTTCTTTCAGAATTTGGGACAAAGTGATAGCGGGATCGCATACTATATTGGTATACGTGGCAGTGGCTATATTAGTGGTGTTTCGTCAATTTCTTATTTCAAAGAAAACTTCAGAGCATGTTATACACTTTCTGTCGCAGGTATGCTAAATGAAGGCCTTCATAATTTATTAATAAGGCACGTTGGGACTTGGGCACAGATTAGAGACACACACAGATGTCCGACTTCCTCAAAATTGCGTAAGTCGATTTTCCTGCGATTTCAATGGCGGCCATTAACCTGGCAAGTGTCCTACAGAAAGGTATTCACCTCCCTGAATAAATGGTTTTCAAAATGGCGTCCGGGGGATGATGGTCTCTGTTTAGGGCACTTGCCAGGTTAATGGCGGCCACTTACGCCAAAATCAGTGGCTTGAAGACTAGGTCGGACATCTGTTAGTCTCTCATCTGTGACTTGGGCATTAAATAGCCTTCATCAAAAGCTCAAAATGAGCAACCGATTATCCTGGTCAGACAGTGAGAATTTTCAACGTTTAAACAAATTTCAATGTCTACTATTCATTATTTTGTAAGTGTATCTCTTGCACTATAGAGGCTACAAACATGTACACTGTGCGTACGTACCTATTTTTTAATTATTTGTTGTTTTAGATAAACGCCACAAACAGATGTGAAACAATTGTTGGTAAAGCGATCGATCTCCACATAAAATATGGCGTGGTGTACAATGTTAAAGAGCCTACCAACACATCTTCTAATGTTGCTGTATCTAATACCTCAATTGCTACTATACTGAAATAGAACTATTAGCTAAATAGGCCCTAGTGTGTTAGGTACAGCCATTTCAGGCGAAATGAACGTACAATGGATAACATACGTTATAGACTGGTCGACAGCCAATGGACCTTTAACCTTATAGACAAAATTTCAAAAAATTTTGAACTAGGAAAATCTTTTACCACAGCCTGAAAGAGCATCCTGAATTTAGTAAAACTGCAAAGTTTGGAAGCGAATTTGCCAACTTTGCACGGTTATATTTTCTTTATTTTACAACATTTCGCACCCAAACTTCGCAGTTTTACTAAACTCAGGATGCTCTTTCAGGCTTTAGTAAAAGATTTTCCTATTTCAAAATTTTTTGAAATTTGGTCTATAAGCTTAAAGGTCCATTGAGAATATTCACATGCAAACAACGCAGAGAGAAATATAACATAGTACAATAAATATCACAAAAAAGCGCGTTGAAAAGCGAGTGAGTTTCGAGAAAATATTTGCTTGTCACTTTCGAACATGCATGCTGACGTAAATAATCACGGGGATTTTTAGTGTTTGCGAACGAAACTTTGGCCCCGTCCACACGTATCCGGATTTTTTTGAAAACGGAGGTTTTTTTCTCCGTTCTCAATAAAATTTGCGTCCACACGTAGCGTATATGAATCGTTTTCGCCCGTCCACACGTAAACGCGAAAACGATGGAAATACGATAGCGTCCTGTGTAGAGCATGCGCATTGCCCAGTAATATTTGCTCTTCCAATTGATCGCAGGCTCGAATTGCAACAATATATGCGTACGCACATACTTCTATGTGTTTGGGGCGAATTTTGAAAAAAATAATAATCTCGTGTTTGCGTTTGCTTTCTATTTGCTTCGTTTTTACTTTGTATTTGCCGTTCAGTATCATTTGAAATGGCTAAGTCAACCAAAGGAACGACTAAATCTCAGGCAAAAAGCAAACCTGAACCATTTGTTTGGACGAATGATGAAGTAGAGCTTCTCCTTAAAGTTACTGAGGAGTATAAAGTCCGACAAACCGCCGAGAATGTTGACTTGACTTTTTATTTAATCGTTTTAGAACGATATTTTGCGATTTTGAAACGGAAAGCATCTTCACAATATTCATTCGCTCTCTCAAATACTCTCCGTGAACTTTTAGCAGAAAAACGTGGAGCTGAATGCATGCTAAGAGACTTGAAATCAGCCCAAGTAAAACAGCGATACACTTTTGGTCCGCCATCTTCCTTGAAGATGCGCGCTGCTGCAGACTGGACCTGATCATCAACGTCATCGTTTTCGAAAACCTCCGTTTTCACCCGTCCACACGTAAACGCGAAAACGGCGTTTTCGAAAGTATCCACTCTGGAGAGCGTTTTCGAAAACCTCCGTTTTCGGTAGGCGAAAACGCCGTTTACGTGTGGACGGAACCCGTAACCGTATAAATAGTTATGCGTTTTCAAATGTATCCGGATACGTGTGGACGGGGCCTTTATCTTCCTCATGGGAGATGTTTGCGCACAGAGTATTAATCATATGCTAGAAAAAGTTCACGCAGCTACGAGATGACTCATCCTGAGTTTACAGGATATATGTTTAATTACTAACACTTGAGCTAGCCTCAGAGATCAAAGACTACACAGATATCCGATTACCCCAAAATCGCGTAAGTCCGTTTTCGTGGCCGCTAGCAAGTACCTTTAAAGAAAGGCCTTCACCCCCTCGTACACTTGATTTTCAAGATAGCGCCCGGGGGATGAAAGTCTGTTTAGGGGACTTTGTAGGAACATGGTAGTGACTCAAAAGTATTTACGCCAAAATCATCAGCCGCCAGCTAAAAGTCGGATATCTGTATGTAGTCTTTTATCTGTGCTAGCCAAGTGGTACTAGCGTGTTTGTCACAAATAGCTTCATGCAGAAATGTGCTAGCATATTATAAAGCATAACCAGCCAGTTACCGAATCACTGGGAAACAACTTATTCTGGTTGTAAATATTTCACTCGCAGATTAAACAGGTGGGTTATCAATAGTAGTTCTAAAATCAAGTTTATTGACTATTTGTCATAGTTAATTGAGTAAAGTACTCAAAAGCGTTAAGTAGCAAAGTTGAGGAGATAACAAATATTGATTAAAGATTACTACAGCTATATAGATTTGATGGAACATCGTTGTACATTTGTCTTATAGCTGCTTTTCACTGCCGCTTTCTTTTTACGTAGGTAAGGGGCAAAGAAAACTAGAAATTCAGTTCATAATTACAGTCAAAATACGGTTTCATTTGAACCCAAAATTACAATATTGTTCTGCAACATTGCAACTTTGACAACCACTTCTGATGGGGAATTTGCAACCGTCAAAACAGCTGCACTATACGAATTTTAAAAAAAACTCGATTTCGAATGAAGTCTGTTGTTCTTATTATTTACAGTAATATTGGCAGAAACTATAATAAAACTTAAAATATGAGCAATCTATCTTCAAAATTGCTTCGAAATTTTTGAAAATCGATATACTTAACGAAATGTAAGTTGAGTAGACGGTTGTGAATTCCTCAAAGGAATTTTGGACCAAACTAGCAATTTTGTAAACAACATTGCAACGTTGGGGTCCAATTATTTATTATTGAAATCTTATCCTACAACGGTTAGGCTTTAACACACTTGAGCAAATGATTTCCAGGAAGCCGTTCACATTATTATACACTACATTTGCGAGTCACGTAGTTACCGCATGAAGATACAATAGCCAGCGCACACACTAGAGCTAAGTGCTTAGCAAAATGTCATTCGTGGCTGTTGGCGTAAGCAGAAAACCCTAGAATGCGGTGTACTTTTCTAAGTTTTCAGTCACTCGTGACGCGTAAGACAAACACGAGTGACTTAAAACTTACAAAAGTGCACCGCACGACTGGGGTTTTCCACTTACGCCAACAGCCACGAATGACGTTTTGCTAAGCCCATAGCTCTAGTGTGCGGCGGGCTATATAAGACGTATTACCAAAGCTAACAAATTAACGAAGCACCTATCTATAGTTATGAAAAAGAGAAGACGATGCATATATTCTTCTTATCCCCATAATTATTTTTAAGTGAATTGTCGTCCACTTGGTTGTGGAATCGCGTCTTTGAAACAATGGGATGGAAAAAAATTGAAAACATAGCTCAGAACAAAACCGCCGATTGGAGCAATTTTGTGACGAAAATTTCCAACACGACGCCAGAAGATGCAATACGTTTTGCTTTCGCGCACCCGAGGAAAGAGATCACTTTTTTTTTCTACGTTCGACAAACAATCAAATTCGGCACTCCTCAAGCAGACGCGCATGGTCCTTTCGAAACAGGAATGGCTGTATTCTTTAAAAACCAACCAACGTATGGTACTACTTTGCAATGTGATACGTATGAGAAAAAACCCATAGCCACTGTCTACATCAATCCCACCAGCAAACAGCAATTTCTTGATATCAAAAATTATGTATTAGCTGAGAACCAGACTCCATCGCCTGCGATTGATGTAGTTTGTATCTTTGCTGCTAATTATGTCACCGAAACGAGTCCAATGCTACGAGCCAACAATGATCCGAAAGCGAGGCATTCGTTTGATCCGAACATCCGGAGTGTATTGGATTCGCGAGATGTGGAAGAGCTCAAAAGCAAAGGTAACCTGCCAATTAACTTGGACTTACACACATGTTATTATTGCTAGAAATTATATCTCAAACCTTATCAATAAGTTGTGCTGCATATATATGCTTGTCAACAAGTTGTAAGAATGCTTTTACTTCGTGATGTTGCCATATAAGATTGCCACAGCAGTTAATTGCGAGCTTAAGATTCAAAGACGCAACCGTCATTGATAATGAGTTTTTGAAAGCACAAAGCGAACAAAATTGCAATCCACTAGTACGCTAGTTGCAACTTATATCCCTCCCATGTAAATTGAAACAATTACATTTTATTTTTTTAAAGGCATAACTGTTTTACTAACTATTATGGCCGGACACACGCAGACAGGTTGGTCGCAATTTGCCGATCAATCTACAGCGCAACGTTTCGTGGATTATCTCAAAACACAAGTTATAACTCGCTATGGTTTCGACGGAATCGATATTGATGACGAATATAGCGACGGAACCGTTCATAATGACTCTTTGGCGATGGTCACAACACTTATGAAACACACTATGCCGGACAAACTGATTACCAAAGCGTTGTACAGTGATCATGATTATTTCAATACAGCTTGGAACGGCAATTATCTGGGTCATAATCTCGACTACGGTTGGGAAATGAGCTATTATGCATGCGATGCCAATCTTCGACTTCATTTCTACACTGAAAAAGGAATGAGTAAATCGCAGTTGTGTATCGGTTTTTCTGCCGAAGATAGATTTGCAGCCGATTTTCAATGTATCTTCGACCAGGCATCAGAGGCAAGTCGTGAGGGTTATGGAGGTGGAATGATGTTCAATTTTGAAAATCAACCAAGGAGTATCGGATTAACGCAAACAATGGTGAATGCGATGAGTGGACCTGGCAGCTGGCACGTTATTAATGCCGTTAGACAGGGAAGTTAGAGCAATTTTAAAGAAGCACAGGACTGCAGCAGAATTGTGAATAGCACATATGTAATTCCAAAAAGCTTAATTGAATTACTCAACCGTTACATATATATACCTTGCTATAAAGCCCATTCACCACTACGCGAATTTTTTCGAGCGAAATATAAATGCAGCAACGTGATTCGCTAGCAAAATAATTTGCCGCGAAAAAGTCGAAAACGAGCCAATCACGTTGCCAGATTTCTTCTTGGCGCGAACAAATTCGCGTAGTGGAGAACGGGCTTAAGACATAGTTGCAAGAGTCACGGACGTTAGACATGGAAAAACTGCATGCTAGTGTACACTGTGTATTCCCTTCATTAATACGGCCAATTTTGCTTGTATATGTAAACTTCTATGTTTTTATACTGATTGTGTCCCATTATGATATTATTATCGATCGGAGCAATATTTTTCCATCTCTGAACTTTCACTACAGGCCGTTAAAGTTGAAAATCTTGACCCTCGTACAACAGCGTTTAACTCGACAAGCGATCACCGTCCTTTTCCCAGGTATACAAAATTTCCCTTCGCTTCGTTTAAACTCGCACGTTGTGAATCGTAGGTGAATTCAAATTTGACCAGGTGCGTGTCTTGAGGTCAAACGCGCGTATTTTCCAACAGGTACCTGTTGGAAAATATGGCAATCCCGCTATCTAGAAGTTCTGGATAGACACGCACCTCTGAGGCAAATAAGAATCCGAGCTACCTCTCTCCCTTGGATCACTCGAAAAATAAAAGAAAAAATGAGATTAAGGGATTTCCATAAAAAGCGAGCCGTAAAAAATAATTCCCAAATTCATTGGAATAAGTATAGAGAGTTTCGAAATATAGTGCACATAGAAATATGATTAGCTAAAAAGAGATATTTTTGTGATAAAATTAGGGCTAGTACTCAGGCAAATGATCTGGTTAAAAGTTGGTCTTTAGTGAATAAGCTTATTGGTAAGAATTTAAAATCTAGCAATATGGACTTCTTGTCGATGACACTCCAATTACTAATGAGACAGTTTAATTGCAGAAGCACTTAATGATTATTTTGTCACTATCGGCTCAAATTTAGCCTCTGAGGTCAGTAGTGACTTTTCGGAAGAGAACGGGGACGATATTGATAACAATGCCCCTGGTTTGAGTGCAGTGTTTAGGTTTTCTGAAATCAAGGAGGAAATGGTTATTACCGAGCTGCGTAATCTCGAAACATCACAATCAACTGGGATAGACATGATTCCAGCCCGTGTTCTTAAGACATCTGCAGATGTTATTGCACCTTCAATAACGTGGATTTTTAATCTCTTTTTAAAAACTAGAATATTTGTTGATGATTGGAAAAAGGCTTGGGTACTACCAATTTACAAATCGAGCGATAAACGTAAAAGCGATAACTATCGGCCAATCTCGATTTTACCGGTCATAAGTAAGATTCTGGAAAGTGCTGTCTTTGAGCAATTATATAAATTTCTCGATGACAACTCTCTATTGTCGAAATACCAGTCTGGCTTTCGTCCAATGAATTCGACATTGACAGCTTTGATACAAATGTGCGATAAATGGTATCAGAACATGGACAATGGTGATTTGACTGAAGTTGTTTTCTTAGACATTCGAAAGGCTTTCGATTCAGTAGATCATAAAATACTACTACACAAATTGAAAACACAATTTGGTCTCATGAATACTGAACTAGGGTGGTTTGAGTCATACCTGAAAAATAGACAACAAATCTGTAAGATTAATGGAAAATTTTCTTCCTTCAAAGAGATTATAACCGGTGTCTCGCAAGGTTCCATTTTAGGCCCACTTCTCTTTTTACTTTTTATAAATGATTTACCAGAGAGTCTTTGTAAAACTACTCCTTGTCTCTATGCCGATGATACCCAGAGTTTTCCCTCTTCCACTGATTACACAGAACTTGTAGACAAATTAAACTACAACTTAAATAAAATTTATGAGTGGCTCGTTAGAAATATATTACAGCATCACCCTACTAAAACAAAAGTAATGATTATAGGATCGGTGCACAACCTTAGTAATAAGATTTGTGATTATCCAGTAATGGTGAATGGAAAACCGATCCCTCGGACAAATTCTTATGAATGTCTAGGCGTATTCCTTGATGAAAAGATGAATTGGGAGCAACACATTGAAAAGATCTGTAAAAAAGTGGGTGCTGGGATTGCTGTTATGAAACGAATCAAGACTATTGTGCCTAACAATTTATTGCCAGTGATCTATAACGCCTTAATACAGCCATATTTTGATTATTGCTCTTCTTTATGGGGCAATTGTTGTGCTTTCTCGAAAGATAAACTTCAAAAATTTCAAAATCGAGCGGAAAGGATAATTGTCGGCGCAAACTATGAAGTCAATTCAGCTGACGTTCTTCGATCTCTTGATTGGGTTACTTTGGAAGAAAGACGAACTATTAACAAATCAATATTAATGTATAGAATTTTAAATAATAATACTGCACCAAATTTGAAAAACTCTTTCACATGATCTAGAGAAATTCACGGAGACTATAGTCTTTGAAACAGTTTCGCGGATTTAGCTATTCCAGCTCTGAAAAGAGAATTTCTGAAAAAAAGTTTTAAATACAGTGGCGCAAAACTCTGGAATAGCCTCTCACTGCAAGCAAAATTAGCTGAATCCGAGAACGTTTTTAGATTAAATATTAGGGTCACACCTAATAATCCATTGTAATATAGTGCATGTATTTTTGTTTAGTGTTTGTATATAGATTATTGTAGTGTTCCGACGCCCCTCATGGAAACCAGCTTCGTGTTGATTGAGGCTAGCGTCGACAATGGTTTTAAATAAAGGTTACATACATACATACACACATACATGTGCCTCACCATGAGCAACCGTTTGCAGGCCGTAAGACCCATCATGCACTTCGAAACTTGGCACCGCGCAACAGCGCGCGCATTCAAATTATTTGTTTGCTTCACTGGTTTGCTTGCGCTGTCACAGTGATTTGGGTATCCCCGTGCCCAGATCACTGACGATGCGCGTCTTTAGTGATTTGGGTATCCCTTG